>JAPMOR010117414.1:150318-260504 GCA_026543865.1 Argiope aurantia
ACACACACACACACACACACACACACACACACACACACACACACACATTGAGCTTTATTATAAGTATAGATGTAAACATCTCCTTTCATCTTATCTCTCACCCCTATTTTGATGAATTAAACTCATCCTAACGCATGCGCGAAAGCGTGGAGTGTTTTAGAATCCGTTTCAAACATTAAGCCACTACGCGCCATTCTTACCATAAATCTGGTAGCCATCTGGCAGTAGGGTTTCTTAACTGCGCTACTGATAAATTATTTGATAAAAGGTATTGTCTTTTACAATAATATTCATGGCAGTCGACCAATGGAATTTTACAAACCATTATTATTACACATTTCACTTTAGGCAACGGCTGGACGGAAGTTTGAATGTAATGACATGGAAATACTTCCCCCTCATTTTTAGAATTAAAAGTCCTCTTCAGACCAGCCATGGAGTTGCTATTCATGCGTTCCTTCACTCATAATTAATCTAGTCAATACGTTGCTGCAGCGAAACGAGGCAGTCAAAGTCTCTTTGAGGTGAAAAGGGAAAGCAAGTGTTGGGAACTTGAGGCAGGGAAAATTCAAATATCTTGGCAACACGTCAATGGAATTTATCGCGTTCAGGATAAAATTAATGATAGAAAAGTAGAAAAAGGGGAAAAAAATCTGACACTCCAGAAGGAAAAGTTGACAGTATGTTCTTATAGTTTTGCTAAGATATTTTAAAAAGAATTTCATAAAAGATAACCGGGCACTATTAAGCCTAAATTCATGTGATTAAAGGATATATTATTTAAAAAAATACAAGTTTTTTTTTAGAGTTCTGTGATTAAAAAAATTCGAAACATACAATTCTGAACTTCTATTGCATTTTTTTTCTTCTATCTATGTGTTTCCAGAAAATGATAAAAATTTACAAAAAGGAAAAAAAAAAAAAAAAAAAAATCGAAGACGCAGCAGCAGCTTTCAAGAATTTTTTTTAATATTTCTTAGCGTAACGTGCTGGGAAAAGAAACTAATGTCAAAAAATCTGATTTGTACGCATATTCTCCAAAAGTGGTTGCATGAACGACGAAATGCAGAAATTCCAGTCTCTGAAAAAGGATTTTTTTTTTGCTTCCTTTTTCAATATTTCTCTGTCCATAACTTTTTTCGCTCATTCTCTTTTAAAAAATACCGATAAAAAAAAGTGAGTTGATTCTTTTCTGGAGCCAGTTGCCATGGTTACCAACAGATGGTAGATTTCAAAGTAAAAGTTTCGCTTGACAAATATTGATCTTTTCCAACCATTTTTAGAAAATTGCGAACTTTTTCCCACTTAAATATTCGCTACATGTATTGCATATGCATTTACATCCCAAATATCAGAAATTTTTGTAGAAAAAAAAAATGAAGAATAGGAGGCGGGGAAAAAAAATACGAAACTGGAAGAGATTTTTTTTTTTTAAATATTTTTAAAGAAATTTATTCTTGCACAAAGAAATAACAAAGAATGAGGTATTCAATTTCGGTCTTGAAAATTCTTCTGCCATAGTAAAATCATATGAATTTTAAATGCATTAAAATTAGCCAGGCATTTACAGTAGATGATTCTTTAGACATTTCTAATTCTTTTGTAGATGATGTTTTTAATTAATGTAAATAAAAAAATAATTTACATGAAATGCTGAATTTTCAATGTAATTAATATGAATGAATATATTTTTCTTCTAATTTATTGAAGCTTCGCATTATTCAAAAATTTGAAGGTTTTATTATTTTGGCTGTTCTTAATGAAATGGCCTTAATTAAAGTATTTAATTAATGGTTCTTAATTAAAGTATTTAATGAAATGGCCACGAAAAGTGAAATGACAGCAAAAGGAATTTCTTATCGGTTCATATTCCCTCCTTCATGCTTCTATTAAAATTTTACTCTTTATATTATATATTTGAAATGTTTATTCTGTCAAAAGTGAAACGGATTGATGAAAATTTTTCTTTCTTCTTTTTAAATACAAAGCGACCAAATAATTTGGAGAAAAACCAACAGATGGCAGCACAATGTCAGAATTTCTAAATTAGGTGGAATCTGGGAAAATTCCTTTATTTTCAAATGACATTAAACAAAAATCCTTGATGAAATCTTATTGGGAAATAGAAACTAATATTAGAAGAAATATTATTGTTAAATTACCATATTATTTCAATGATTATTCGTTTAATTTTAAAACAGCTATCTTTCAAATACTAAATGGTATGAAAAAAAAAAAACTTTATAAATAACGCAGTAAATTTATAGTACAGCAAGCATTAAGGAATAATGGGATAAAAAAAAAATTCAAACTTCAATTACGGAAAAAGTAAAGGAATAGAACAGCTTCCAATAACAGTTATATGAACATTAGGAACATTCTAATTTATATGCATTTTAGCCGAGAGATGGCGGTACTAAAGAGCCCCCCCCCCTTTTTTTTTTCTTTCTAATTCTGGAATAATATGTAAAATCTGAAATGACCCTTTTTTTACGAAACTTGTTCAAAGGAATATTAAACCAGTTTTCTGTATAATATTCACGTTCTTTCATACTATTACAGAAGCCTTAAGCCATTCCGTTCATTGTACTGTGTATTTTTAAATATGATTACAGAAAACAGAATCATTCAGCTTTTCAATTCTATGTGCATTACAGAATAATTTTCATAATTTATGCATTTTTCAGATTCGTCATAAATTTGAATTTTTTGTTTTATTTTCAAAAGGATATAAATGGCATAAATAATATTTTATTTGGTTACTGCCAATAAATATCTTCAGGAAATTATGAATTTCAAATTTAATATAGTCTTTCGAATCCTAAAGAATCATATTGTACGACATATTCTTGAGACTCCAACTTTTAAATAAATAAAATGATTTTCTTCGAAGTTAGAATCTTATCGAATTATGAAGTTCTGATTAAGACAGTTTTAGAACAATCAATATTTTCATAATATTAGGCCAATCAATCATGGTAAAACTCTGAGGTGCTGATCAATACATCCATCTTTTTTGAGACAGTCGATGGAGTGGTCTAAAATCGCTAGTTTTTATAAGATAGTGATAATCAAATTTTCATGATTCACTCAGTTTTAGACGCATATTGAAAATTATCGTCTTTGGCGACTAGCGGCTTCATTGAGAATATTGGTTAGATTTATTTTCTTTAAATGAAGTCGATATAACTTCATGCCCCAAATTCCATTACATTATCAGAAATTAAAGCAATGTTATTTTAATTTTCTCTTACATAGACTGTTTATTGTGTACAGAAACCTTTCTATTCAACATGTTTGTTTGACTCTAAATGTACTGAATTTATTTGTGCGTTAATATCTGATTTTTTATTTTATGAGTAAAGCAGATGTGAAAAGATGATCGGTACCTTGTAGAGAGGGAAGCTACGTTTGAACATACGGCTTCTCTTCTTTTCACTTACATTAGCAATTATTCTCACAAATACACAGAAACTCTGAAAAATATTGGCATCACTATCTTCGAAAATTCAAACTTTCTTCATTCAAAATTCAATTTCAAAAATTTCTCCAAAAATTAGAAATTTCTTCAATAAAATTTTAAAAAAATCTTCGAAATTTTTGTTTCAAGTGTGATAGCTGAGAGCCTATTTGGATATTAATTTTAGGACGTGCCTTTTCTTCAAATTTATAACTTGTAACACTTCTAAATATTTGCATAACCATAAAGTGGTGCATTAAAATAAATCTCTTATGTTAACGTTAATCAATATTTTCGAGACAATAATTAAACCTTCGCTTGAATATAATTTTATTTAAAGCTACGAGCAAAGGTTTTATTTGTACTTCACTTTGATTTCCCACTGATTCTGCCTAAATGAAAATCGCCAAAGCTTCCTCAGCGATATTATATATATTTCACTTTGTACTTTTTGGGTATCCCTTTAATTTATTCAAACATTTAAGTGAACATCTCGCACCATATGAACACCTCGGACATAAATTAATTATTCCAGAAAATCCTTCGTATCATCATTCGACTTGCAGGGCTGTCATGTTATGCTAGTGCAGTCAATGACCTCTCCGTCCGAGGAAATTGGAAAACGAAACATCTGTTATACGTTAACAAGAATATAATCTTCATCACTTCAATCTGGTATGCAAAAAATACGGTCTGCAAATATTACTAAAGTAAAATTTAGGAATAGCTAAATCTTAAGAAGCGACTTAAATATTTTAACGTATTAATTAATTATTATTTTTCATTAATTTAAATTCATTAACCTGTGCACTTTACAATAATAAAAACAGTTATAAGGAGATGAAATTTTATTCCTAAAGATCATATCAATAAATTTATTACATATAAAATTTTTAATACCATAGTCGTTATATTTCAAAACAACATTAAAGTCTTAAATGTTAATAAAACTTTTGCAGATTCAAAAATATGTATATTTTAATAGTAAACTCACTTAGAAGTCGAAGCTATCATATTACTGTTAAAGATTTTTTTAAAATAATTAGAAAATGGGTAATTATTTGAGAAAAGTTTTTCGTTGAAATTGGCATCCTAAACAGAAAATATCAACAGTGAAATATGGAAAGGTTCAAGTGAAATTGACATACATTTAAAACGCTATCAACAGGTGCAAATTAGAGCTAAAAAGGCTTTTTTTTAGTATTAAAAAATACAAACTTTTAAAATTAATATATAAGTGAAAAAAATGCTTTAGCTTTTAGCGCGTAAACTGGATTTAACTGCAGTCTATAAATTTATAAAATACACATACACAAACAATACAGATTTAGAAGTTAAAACAAATTGAAATAGCGAAGCAGCAAAGTCATCCTAATCATGACCTGAAATATACGTCGGTCGACGCACCAATTAGTTAATTATTAATAATATGTATTTCACCCCTTTTAAGGCTTTTTTTTGTGGATCATCAATATACATCATGTCTGAGAAATTTTGTTTCGTATGCCGAAAAAGATTTTCTTTCGTTGAATATTTCATATGCGAATTAGCAAACCTTTTTTTTAAATGCCCTTTGTACATTGTTATTTTTTAAAAAATTATTATGCTGTAACTACTTAAAATAAAGGGGGTTAACACATGACGACGCTTATTGCAAGGGCGCATGAACTTTACGAGAGGCATCCGCACCATTAAATGCGAATGTGACTGTAATGAATACTCTACGTCTTGTTTATCTTTTGGATAACTCTTGAGTAGGGAAGAAAACACTTAACCATTTCAGGACTTTTAACTGAAAATTATGTAAAAGAGAAATTTGCGGAAACTTTCTTATTTCTCATATATAAATCCTGAGTTAATGTGGACTAAGAGAATTCGAAAATAATTTGTTAAATATAGGTTAGACTTCGTTCATGAATGACTAACTCTAATAATACCATCTCTGCATACCCTGGCATGCATAGTTATTAATCTGAAAATTAAAATTAATTCCTTAAAATTTTGAGTTAAACTAAATATATTATTAATTAAAATGATATTTATTTAAAAATCAAAACGAAACGAATAATTCTAGCATAAACAGAAAGTCATTTAAAATGTCACAAAAAATTTGAGAATTAACAAAAGATCTTAAGGTATTTGTCTACGTTTAAAAGGTAGTTTTTGGTGAAAATTAAATTTTTTTTTATTTATTTTAAAACCTATTTACTTGGGTTTACAAATCTGTGTTTATTTTAATTCAACGATGAATAGAAAACACGATATGTGATACTTTATAATCACTGTTGCTGAAAACGAAACCAGAAGTTGTTTGTTTCCAACATTTTATCAAATGTTTGTTTGTGTTTGACAAAATGTTTCCCAACATTTTATCAAATACATGCCTACCTCGATTATAATTTATTTTATAATATGTTCTATCAGTAAGCTACGCGTATCAGAACATGTTTTGAGTATTTTTATGCCGAAAAGATTGGCAATTACATCTGTTTTCGAACATGTTTATGTTTACAAAGTATTTTAAGTACAAGACAAATGAAAACTTCAAATAAATTTCTTAAAAAACTTTGATTTCGTAAAAATATTTATACGTAAAGCATGATATCTTAAAAACTTATCAATATATTATCTTGCAATTTTGCATATACGTTATCTTTATGTGCTAAAGGCAATGAATTAGGGATTTAACTTTGAACTGAGTAGTTTTTCTTTTAGAGTTGCCTAAAGTAATTTTCAACAATGAATTTTGTGAAATTTTCAATACAGAAATACTCGATTAGCTATAACTTTTTTGATAATGCACATATTTCTTATATTCTAGTTCATTCCCTTTACTATAGCTGTAAGTATGTTGTGTACAAAAATAATTGAAATATGTTCAATAGATTTATTTGTAGAGTGTTTTGCTTTTTGTAGCAATTTTCACTATTTTCTACTCAAATTGACACATTTTACAGATTCTCAATTGGCTTAGAATTCCCTGATCGATATTTTTTCATTATTTGCAATCACATTGATCCAGAAAATGAACTTAATTAGCTCATTACAGGGATTTTCAAAAATTTGTCTCCGTAGGCAGACATACTTTAACATATAACTTTTGCTAAAAAATTTTGGCCGATGTGAAATAAATATGAAATTTGAATCGTTGCCGGATATTTTACCTTTGTCATACGATTATATGCAAAATGAAAAGAACGTACAAAATGAAAAAATCGTTCGAGAATTCACCTATTTAGACTCTCTATTTAAAGTAGCTAAATAAAAGGCAGCAACTTTTTATTTAGATGCGAACATGCAGTTCCTCTTCTCTTTATAAAATGTCGTGGGTCTCAAAGCAAGAGCTCAGAAAATCGGTAAAATGCATTGCACATTCTTAGTACTTCATCTTATGTCCCGTCTCCGTCATTTCTAGTTCCTCTATTCTCATTTTAATGTATGATCTCGACCATTTTCAACTAAACATAGCTCAATCTAATTCAGAGATATAGATGTGCACTTTGCAAGGATGTAATTGCAAAAAAAAAAAAAAAAAAAAAAAAAAAAATTTTACTAAAAAAATACAAAAAAAAAATAACTTTCTTTTTAAGATTTAAAGGCTTTTTCGTTAATATCAGTTTATTTTCTCTTATTCTGAACACATATGCAATTTGCAGTATTTATTTATTTTAAAGAGACAACAAGTTAAAACGCGTTTATATTTTAAAATTCTCTTTGTGATAATGTAGAGCTCTAAAATTTTGTTTTCTTTACAATTTTAATATTTTCAAAATTTAATTATCTCATAATCATTTATTTTTGATTCCAGATGCTTTTTGCTACCTGGCGATCTACTTGAGGGGAAAAAAATGTGTTAAGGTTTCATTCATCGCATAATTTAAAACAATTGGCAAAATGAAAATAAAATAAAGTATAAACGATTTTATTGAAATTTTTCACACCGAATAATCTTTACGAACCACATAGTGATAAAAATGATTAATATTTATGATAATGGATTAAAGATTTAAAAAAAATTAAATAAAAAATCTACTTTACCACAGCAATAAAAGTTTTTTTATAATTTAATTTTCTCAAATTTATAATTTTTCTATTTAAATAATTATTGAATATGAATTTGATTCCCAATTGCATAACTGAATCCATCTGAAAATAAGGAGACAGATACGTGCGTGTTTTCAAATTCAAGAAAATACATTGCGAGCATAATCCTTATCCTTTGCAAACAAATCACTTTCGAAAAAAACTGATCAACAACCTTTTTTTTTTTTTTTTGAGAAATATGAAAAGCACCTAGACTGAATTAAATGGAAGAATAAAGTGACAAGATGAAATATAAGAAATTCATTTTACATCAAAACAAAATAAAATATGATCTTTGATATCACAAGAAAAAAAAAGTTTGTTTTCTGGGAAATTTGCAGAAATACGAAGATAAAACAAACAACATTTTTCTTTTTATTTACCAAAAGCATTTTTCTTTTAGTCTGATGAGCATACTTAAGAAGAATCTAAGAAAGGTATTACAATAAATCACGTAGGAAAATTTTCTTTTGCAACATTTCATTTGATCTGAAAGTATTTAGAGCTCCAAAAATTCAACAATTCTCAGGGATCGACTAATTCTTTTTCATTTTGAATTTATTTTATCGCAAAATTTAACATTTATTTTATTTAGGCGTTTGTTTCTCACTTAAATATAAATATTAATTAAATTTCATTTACATCACCTTCAATTCTACTTAAAATAGAATTTGAAAATAAAACAATACTGTAATATTTCTTTAACATCAATATTATGTATAAACTTTGTTTTTAAGTTTTATGAGCAAATTTTTCCTTTGTGAGTATTTTCCAAATGCTATTTCAGATGTAATCGATTTAAAAAACATTCTCGTGACGAATGTAAACGAAAGTATTGCAATTATCAAACATTTCAAATTCGACATTTTTATGGATCTCCACGTCAGACTTTCTCGCATTAAAAAAAAAACAAGCTACTTTTTGTTCGTCTAACTGTGACAAGGATAACTCAAAAACGCCTAGAGCTAGACTAACGTAATTTGGTACATGTCTTTACAACAAATTTGTAGATTACTGTCAAATTTTGTGAAAAATCTATTCAGTGGAAATCTGTCCGATTGTGTAGATTGATAAAATTCAGTGCACAGATTTATGGTGTAAACACCTATGGTGTCAAATCCAACAAGGGTTGACCGTCTGTCGATCTGTACTTTCAGAAACATGCAAATGCAATATCTTAAAAATGCAATGCCTTAACATATATGGAATCTGGTATGTGATGTTGTGACTCCAAGCGTAGTTTTGTGTCAAATTTTGGTTTCAATAGGTTTAGAAAAACGTGCCAAAACACTCGCCAAGGATTACGCGATAGACAGTCAAAATGCAATATTCACGATTAAAAATTAATATTTGGTAAAGAATGTACGCCTATGCCATGTAACGCGTTCTCTGCCATACCCGAGGATGAAATTTTTGCTGGAGGAGGTAGGTGATAACTCCTTTACTTAGAGAGCGAGTAAAAAGGTTTTAGGTTAGAACATTTCCACTATTTATTGTACAGAAGAGAGCAGAAATTGGGACACAAGGCGATAATTGGATACCCTGCTCGGGTTGCTACGAAAATTCCTGCATGCTGGAATGAAACGCGTTTGGGAAACTGCAGCTGAGAGTATGATGAATGGTAAATTAGTCTAATGATGCGTAATTTATGGCAAAGTCGCACAACATTTATGCTTAAATATTTATACCATCGCTTATCAACTTACAACAACAAATCAATGAATCAAATGACGAGAAAAATTGAAAATATAAAGTTTAAAGTAATAACATCGCCATCAAAAGCAACAAAATTAAATAATCTATGATTAAATAAAAATATTGACGCAGTTTTATTAAATTAGCAGAAATTATAGTACAATCTGTTTTACAGCTAGACGACATTTCACTATACGAAATAGCTTAAAATTATAGCTTATAAAAACCGTAAAAAATAAAAATAAGAACGAAAAAACGAAAAATTATAAAAGCATGAATCGTCCTGAAGATTTTATCAATGATCACCTTAGGGCAGGGATTCAAACCAGGGATATTTTTTTGTGCGGACATTCATTCAAAAATTACATTTTATAGGGATTCTTTTTACAGTTTCAAAGTTTAAATTTCTTGTTTTGTTGCAATTCTGGTTTTTACTCTTGGTTTCTCCACCTCTTGCAATGTATATATTTTCTTTCTTTCTTTTTCACGAAATCTCAGGATTTTCGGGTCACGAGGACCTAATACTCGCCAGACCCTTCACAGAAAAAAACAACCCTGGTTTAAATCCATGCCAGATGAGGATTCTTGATTTACTTGTAATATTAATCTATTTATAAGAATAAAAACCTATTTTATATACACTTTCATATACATTCTTCCAGAATTTGTAATCATGAAAGCTTTTCTTGTAGCACAATAGGGATCGCGACAAGAAAAGCAAGCTACTAAATGCGATGTCAGTGAATTCTACGTCACACTTGCTGAAATTATATTTAAAATTATATTTTGCAATATTTATTACATACAGTATACTTTTTGTATACTTTGCGTCCTTTATAATATGTTGTAGGAATGTGGGTTGGATTATTACTATTTCATTCTTTGTAATATAAACTTAATATAGCTATTAAAATGCGTTTTCCTAAAATATTCAGATATATTTATTAATCAGGGTTTCTGATGACTATTGAATTACCCAGAGATAATTATGAAAAGGGACAATGACAGTTTCATTTCAAATAGATGGAAAATTGAAACAAAGTGAAAATTTGTCCCCAAATAATTTGATTAGCGAAGTAAAACGTTTGGCTATTAAAATTTATACTTCCTTTTATATCATATAATGAATTTATAAAAGTGCATGCAATTACGTTCACTTTTTATGGTGAGGTTCTCAGAATTCCGGAAAGCTTACCTTCATAAAGAAGCATTTTAATTTGAATTCTATTATTTCGACCGCAAAATCGACAACTAATGTTACTACGACATAGATGTGACTTAGGATAACATTTAAAAAAAATTTTTTTTAACAAAAAATGCAACGCAGTTGTAGTACGAGAAAGAAACGCTAAAGCGCATTAAAAACGATATTTAGAATCCATTAATTAAATATTCCTATGAAGCACCTAATAGTCCTTATACGCTGCTTCAAAGTATATAGTGATAAACTATTTTATAATATTCCCAAAAAGAAATTTTTTGACTTCAGTTTATTATAATACTTTCATTATTTATAAGTTTGGGTTAAACTAATTTTTTAGGCGATTTTTTTTGTTGTTATTCATAGGACGTTCAATTTAGAATAGAAATAGTTTAAATCGAATTTTTCGAAAGGATTGTTATTTTAACTAGAATCACAGGGACTATTATTTTAACTAGAAACGAAGGGATTATTATTTTAACTGGAATCGAAAGGACTATTATTTTAAAACTAGAGCAATAGCCATGAAAGTTCAAAAAGTGGAACAAGTCAAAATAAAAATAAAATAATAGAAATAAATAAAGGAAAATTAAAGACATCAAACGCCGATTCCAAAAGAACAAATACCAGGGCCATGCGGTTTTGTATCCTATGCAAGTAAACAAATGAAAGAAGAAATAATATTGCTTGGTTCATAAGCTGTGAACCGATCTTACTTTTAGAATGGCAAACTACTTGTGTTTTATTCGTGCTTAAAGAGATTTTCCTGGCACTGCGAAAACTGGATCAAAGAGAATATTTTATTCTATTTTATAAATTATTGAAAATTAAATTTACTATATTGTTTTGAATATAATAAAGATACAAAAAATTCTATATTTTATTAAAATTACTTTTATATCAGTCAGTCTACGTCCAATTTTTTAGGTGGGTGAATTTCGGCTGCTTTTTCTTTTTACTAACAGTTGAATGTTCAGTTTTATCAGCCATTGCTATTTATGGCTTCATATTTGATCTTTCAGGCACTTGTTTAGAAAACTGTCGATTAGGGTGGAACGGAAATATGAAATTTTGATTTTTAATTTGTAATAGAGAGGAAAAGTTGCCTTTTGGTGTAGATAAAATAAATTATAAATATGAAAAATATTTGAGTACGTCTTGATTTGACGGAAGGACGTTAAAGTTTCATAAAATTGAAATGTTTGCTACATTTTTAAGTTTTTTTATGGAATAATCAACTGTTTATTTTTAATTTGTAAAGCGGGGGAAAATGGTCTTTTAGTGTAGATAATATAAATTAAAAATATGAAAAATATTACAGTGCTTCTTGAGGTGCCGTCCTTGTTAACTCAAGGACGAAGTTTCATAAAAACGCACTTTTTCGGTACTTTTTCAAATATTTTTTCGTATTTCGATTAGGAAATAAAAAAAGTTTTAAATAGGCGTTACGATATGAAATGAAATATAAAAACAGTTTCATTGTTGCACAGGCACGGCATCCAGGACACTGCGTCATCGCCGAGGCTGATTTTATTGAGTGGAGGCGGAGATTTTTTTGCGTCCTATTACAAGCTTAGAGCTGGTGTCAGGTCAGTAGCTTTACCGAGTTCGGTTCAGTTGAGTTGGCGTCTTCGTCTCCTCCTCCGCCTGTTGTGTAGCTGATTTGATAGCTGTATGCTTTGTTATGAGTAAAAATGGCTCAATCTAAATAAGTGAAAGCAACACAAAGGTCAGAATGTCCTATTTTTGAGAAATTTAGTGATTTGCTCGAAATTGATCTGCCTACTTATGAATCAGTTATGTAGTGCTACTGTTATATTATAAATAACCTCAAAATTGTTTCAGAGAAGGATCCTTCTGTAAATGAAATATGTGGCACTTTATGGTCAAGAGCTTCTACTTCCAACCTTTCTAGCAAAATAATTTTACAAATGAAATGATTGTTAAAGTCTAAAAGCAGAAAAGGGTAAGATAAGTTTGACTCCAATTGATAAAATTTAAAGAAGCTAAAATTTATTTGATATTTCTGCCTGTAACTGTGTAAACTTTATTAATTGTACTTGTATAAAAGAAAAAAAAGTACTAGTTGTATAACAAGAGTCTCTAATCGATCAATGCTCTAACAGGACAATAGTTACAGGTAATATTGATGTAACTACAGCACAAGCGCACTGAGGAAGAAACGAGCTGGAAAGAGTAAAGAACTACAGAGAATAGTTAAGTTGAATGAAGAACGGACAAAAAATAGCAGTGTGTCAGGAACGGTTACTGGCGATGATGACAGCACTGAAGAACAATAATGTTCTTTACAAAAAGAGGCAAACCAACGATATTCTTCAAATATACAAGAAGAGGTAAAACTACCGCACCCTTTAAAATTGAAAAGAGAAAAGCACTCAAATGTGTGTTAAATTACCATCTGTAACTTCCATTGCTGACCGTATTGGGATATCAGACAAGAGCTACTGCAACTATATATAGTGCTGCTTTACAGGACTTGGGTGTAATTACAGAAGAAGACAAAATCAATTGAATAGGCAAGATGAAAATTAAAAGAGCAGGGAAATTAGAAGAACCTCCATTGTTTAAAAGGGTTTCCAGTGACCCTCTCAAATAGTCATACGGAAGGTATTCGAAGCTGAACCAAATAGTATAGTGGATTCGGTCATTGACTTTCTTCGGCTTCCTTGTCACACGCAAGCAGTGAAAAGAGCTGTGAAACTGGTAACCCAATCGGCTCAAAATGTCAGTGGTTCCTTAGCAAGAGAAAGAGACAGAAAGAACAAAAGTAGATTCACGTTTGAATATTCCAAAATTTAATTAAAAAAACAGTTTAATGTAGCAATGGAAACAAAAATTTTGCAGCTGTAACATTTATAATCATTAAGGATACAGAAGTACGAAACAAAATTTGACATAAAAAATTGTTATTGTACTACGTACTTAATAATTTTTTCCAATTGTAATGATTATATATGTATTCAAGTCAACTTTTGTAACATGATAAGTTCGAAAAATTCATAAAAATGTTTCATAAAAGTTTATTATTAAAAATTTTTTTTACAAACTTTAAACTTTCTGCGGCACCTCAAGATGTTGTAGGATTGCAACCAAATTTTTTTAAAATTCCTTTTTGAACCTAAAAATGCCAATTTATCCCCATTTTTAACAAATTATAATCTAATAAAAAGTTTATAAAGGCCCATTTTACAATTTGTTAATTTTTTCAATTTGTTTTTACAAACTTTAAATTTTTACGGCATATCAAGGTGACGTAATATTTCAGCCAAATTTTTATTTTATTTTTTTAAGCCTAAAAGTCAACTTATCCCCACCTCATAAACTAAAATCGACAAATAATAATAATCTATATCTATACTTATAATAAAGCTCAATGTGTGTGTGTGTGTGTGTGTGTGTTGGCGCTCTACAGGCCAGACCATTCAACCTAGAGCTACCAAATTTGGCACGTGTATACCTTGGAGGTCGGGAATGTGCACCTGGGGGTTATTTTTTCGAATTTGTAATTAAAATTTTATTTATTTAAAAATAAGGCGAAATTTTGGCGTGTTTCTGCTATAACTTCCGAAAATATTACCGCTCAAGAAAGATTTTTACATGAAGTTAAAAATCTAAAATTTATCTTTTAAATGATGCTAATGCTTTAACCTTTAAATTAAATTTCTATTTTTAATGCATTTTTAAATAAATATTTTAACTATATTTTTCAACAATTTTTTTCGTACAAAATAAAAATAAAATTTAAGCTGCACGAGCAAGTTTCGCATTTATGGGGAAAAATTAGCTTTTTTCAAAGTGTTGCCATCACATTAATTAAAGCTCCAACTAAAAATAAATTAAATCTTTTTGGAAATGAAATCAACAAAAATATAATTTTCGGCACGTGTCTGTAGGAAAGAAAACATTTTTTCTAAAAAATAAATTCAAGAAAAATTATTTTATGATCTTTCACACTCTCTATATTATTAATCCAATATATCAGTTTTATTTTAAAGCAAGTTTTGTTTAATATGAACAGGATATCCATTAATTTGTAAAACTTTAGTAAGACACAGATCTGCTAAAATGGTCTAAATGGAAAATGATTATATTTTATGTAACTTGATTCAATAAATGCTCTAATAAATAACGAATTATTGATTTTACATAAAGCTTCTGCTGTGGAAATCACGAATAACAAAATGTTCTTGAAACACTAATATTTTAAATAAAAAGAGTTAATTTTCGATCAACTAAATCAATCACTTAAATTGACTGATTTCTGAAAATTTGAATATCACTATTCAATAAAAAAAAAGGATAATTTTAGATTTCCCATCGATCGTTTCAAAAGAAATGCGCCAATCAGCGCGCAGGTTTCTCAAGATTAATTGGTCTAAGATTATGAAAATGTTGAGTTTTTCTAAATTTTTAACATTCAAAACTTCATAAATAAGTCTTAGTTGATCGTGGAAAATAGAAACATACATTCATTTATTTAAAATATGGTGTGTCCAGAATATTTCTCAGAATATGATACCTTACTGCATTAAATTTAGATTTCATAGTTTTTTAAATATATTTATAGGCCGAAACAAAATATTATTATTGATTTCATTTCAATCCTTTTGAAAGCAAAACTAAAAACTGAATTTTATGCTGAATCTGAGAAATTTTTGTTGAATTATTCTTTGAGATATTACATAAATTATGAAAAATACTTTGTAGTTCACATAAGACTTAAATACCGAGCGATTTTGTTTGCAATATTCATAGTCAATAATAATAATAACAATAAAGATGATAAATAAAATAAAACGCTTGGTTTTATTACAAAATATCTTTATATTAATTGCAATTTCATTATTTCCACTTTAAATTAAAGTTGAAGTTTTACCGGAAATGATAACAAATTAGCAAAATATATCTATAGTAAATTGAACGAAACGATCTAAACAACAGTATAAGTTTGGTATGACTATCAAAATTTGAATATTAAAAATGTTTTGTTTGAGAATCTATTAAGAGACCAGTTTCTTAAAATATTTAATTGAAAATTGTAGCGAGTGGTAATACTGGCGAACCGGCTGGTCGCCAAAGGCGGCTAGTACTTATATAAAGCTCAATGTGTGTGTTGGCGCTCTACAGAAAAGACCATTCTTCTACTGGTACCAAATTTGGTACGTGTATATCTTGGAGGTCGGGAATGTGTTCCTGGGGTCCCTTTTTATGAAATTTTAATTAGAATTTTAATTATTAAATAAAAACTAACTTTCCCGCCAAAAAAAAAAAACTATTTCCCCACCGCCAAATGAGTAAGGCTTCAGCATTTTTCCCCCACGCTAATGAGGCTTAACATTTTTCGGCCGATTATTTCAAACGATTCTATTTATTTTCTTAATGTTTGATGCATTTAAAATTAAACGTTGTTAATTAATCCATCTGTCAGATTCATTCTGAAGTACTTTTGAATTAAAATAAAACAGAATAAAGGAAATTAAAAATTTTAATCTGTATAGCGTTACCGTAACTGGTGTAGAAAAATTCACGCATTTGCGTTAGGGCAACTGGCGTCGAAAATTAACGCATGAGCTTTGGGTTCTGATTGTTTACATCTATTTTCAAATGAAGCGGAATTGATTTAAATTATTTTTAGTTTAGTTTTATGCTTTTGTAATTAAACTGTATTTATGTTACTTTAAGTTCATAGATTTTTAAGTGATTTGTTCGAAACATTGTTTTAAGCTTGATTTATCTATCATTTTATTACTTTTCATAATTATAGCAACAATAGTGTGTATCCAAAAAAAATCATTTAATCTCGACGTGCACTTGAATGTAAATGTACTAATGAAAACAGTGAGAAGTATCGTAATGAAATATGCTTAAAATATGATTATAATTCATTAAAATAAGAGAAAAATTGTATAAAATTAAAATCGGTATCAATAAAAATTCAATTTTTTTAAAAAAAATCAAAATGGAGTAAAAATGGTTTTAGAGCACAAACTTTTTCTAATTTATTGAAGAAAGACATTAAGATTTTAGTTTCTTTAATTAAAAATCCATTTAAAATTTAAAAAAAATATTTCTTAGCGAATACTTTTTTCTAAGAAAGTGAGTGGGTAGTTCTCTAAGTTTGGTAATTGTAACACCGAATGTCACCCTGAAGAATGATTGAATATGCTTGCTTTATGCGCATGTCGATTTCTTTTCGTGTAGTATATACAGATAACATCGTATAAGCACCATCTTATTGTAATTCATTTTCAATCCATAAACTATTATTTAGAATAACTGAATTCGGATTTCATTCCAAAGAATAATACAAAACAAAGATTTAGATTGTGGATGGTCAATCATTATTGAATCACTCGGTCATGTTTCATGACAAGTTGATTTATCATTTAAGCTTTATTTTATAATCAACATATCTTTCATTTAAATGAAAAATGAACATACTTACAAGATTAGTTTTGTAATGATTTGAAAGTTATTTATCTTTTTAAAATTTTTTGGTGTTTAAATTTAATCTTTTTTCTACATTTATTTTACAGTAACACCACACATAAAATAATACACACATCATAAACTTCAAGGATATTCATTTGTGATTTTTTAAATCATGGCATTATCATAATCAGCTTTTTAATTCCAACAATGTGTGTTTCAGTCTGATCACTTCTATTAATCCATTTTTGTTTGCAATTATAAGATTGCAAGTGAGGACAGAAGAAACTTGGATAGCAACATATTACATTCTTTAGAGGCGATTCGTCTGCTGGTAAAAACTGCAATGAATATTTTGGATCCTTATAAAGAATTCCACGAATGATCTCTCATTTTTCAAAATGAGTCGTATTTCACTTTGTAGGAAATCAACGCTATACTCAAAATTGAAAAGAGAAAAAAAAAACCTCGTGAGTACTTTTTTAGTTCTTGAACTCTAAAATAGTTTCTACATAAAATGCTACTAAATAATATTTTTGTCTTATTTAAAATACTTATCTAAAATTCTTGCAATCGAATTCATAGCCCAAGGAACTGTAAAGCGCTTTAGAAAACGATATAATGACACCCTATGTGTTGAAGTGATTAAGATATTGCAGTTTATCTGGAAATGATTTGTTAGGAAAAACTTAGTTTGCTGCACGGTAGTGCTCTCCCTGGTCTAAAATTTTCATGGTCACTTGATGGATTCGTTTGCATGTCACTTCTGGATAAATGAGATGCATGGCCTAAATAATGGCCTTTTCATAAGAAAAATTCGTCTTCCATTTCAGATTTTACTCATTAGTCCTTATATTTTTTTTTCCTTACACGTTTATAAACATAATTTCAAACCATTTATTGGAGAGTTAGAAATTTTCTTAATGTTTTTATTTTTAATTGAAATGTTTACTCTAAAATAAATTTAAATAGCTCTACGGTAAGGTCTATCAACAGCATCTACGAGATCTTCCCTTCCTTGGAAATGGCATCATTTTGAGGCGGGCCATTTTCAGAATGAGCCGCGAACTGCCTTTTCTTTGCTAGAAACACGCGGGTTGGTTTTGTTTGTGAACCTGATAATGATTACAAGCTGCTCACTATTGATAAATAGCGCCAGGAGTCATATAAAAATCTTTCGAAATACTCTAAAGGGCAAGGGGGCGAGCCCCATTTCATTCCGTTTACTTTTTAATATTATATGGGGTAGGTGCTCTTGAAGAAAATTTTTTAATTAGTATCTTAACAATACATTTTGCTGAAAAGAAATTTTTACTCCTTTTTAAATCTAGAATATAAATATATAAAACAGTTTATAGTGATGCCAATTGTTCTCAATTTAATAATTTTTAAAAAGATATATTTAAGTATATTTACGAATATATGATTATTTACATTTATACTCGTATGTATTACGCTTATATTAAATATAACTTTGTATTCAAGCTGTCGCCTTTATCGGTAAAGTTTTTAAAAATAAGATAATGACAGATGAATAGAAGTTAAAACATTATCACCCTAGAATGATGATTGAACATCGAAATATCCTCTTAAAGTTTTTCATTTGGGAGTAGAAACAGTCTTTTTCCTTAAAGAATATGCATAGACAGAGGCATGAAATTTAAAAAGAAATTTCTATATTTATAAATTTTGGCTTTATGTAAGTTCGCGTTTAGGTTTACAGTTTAAATATTTATATAATTACTAGCCGCCTTAGGCGACCAGCCTGTTCGCCAGTATTACGGCTCGCTACAATTTTCAATTAAATATTTCAAATAACTTGTCTCTTAATATCTTCTTAAACCAAACATTTTTAATCTTCAAATTTTAATAGTCATACCAAACTTATACTGTTGTTTAGATCGTTTCGCTCAATTTACAATATATATTTTCCTAATGTGTTGTCCTCTCCGGTAAAACTTCAACTTTAATTTAAAGTGGAAATGCTGAAATTGCAATTAATGTAAATGTATTTTTTAATGAAACCAAACGTTTTATTTTATTTATCATTTTTATTGTTATTTATTTATTTTTATTATTATTAAATATGAGTACTGCAAACAGAATCGCTCGGTATATAAGTCTTATGTGAACTACAAAATATTTTTCATAATTTATGTCATATCGCAAAGAATAATTCAACAAAAATTTCTCAGATTCAGCATAAAATTCGGTTTTTAGTTTTGCTTTCAAAAGGATTGAAATAAAATCAATAATTATATTTTGTTCCGACCTATAAATATATTTCAAAAATTATGAAGTCTAAATTTAATGCAGTAAGATAACATATTCTGAGAAATATTCTGGACACACCAAATTTTAAATAAATGAATGAATGTTTCTATTTTTCACGATCATCTAAGACTTATTTATGAAGTTTTAAATGTTAAAAATTTAAAAAAAACTCAACATTTTCGTAATCTTCGGTCAATTAATCTTGAGAAACCTGCGCTCGGATTGGCGTATTTTCTTTGAAACGATCGATGGAAAATCTAAAATTATCATTTTTTATTGAATAGTGATATTCAAATTTTCATAAATCAGTCAGTTTAAGTGATTGATTTAGTTGATTGGAAATAAACTGTTTTTATTTAAAATATTAGTGTTTCAAGAACATTTTGTTATTCGTGATTTCCACAGCAGAAGTTTTATGTAAAATCAAAAATTCGTTATTTATTAGAGCATTTATTGAATCAAGTTACATAAAATATAATCATTTTCCATTTAGACCATTTTAGCAGATCTGTGTCTTACTAAAGTTTTACAAATTAATGGATATCCTGTTCATATTAAACAAAACTTGCTTTAAAATAAAACTGATTTATTGGATTAATAATATAGAGTGTGAAAGATCATAAAATAATTTTTTTTGAATTTATTTTTTAGAAAAAATGTTTCCTTTCCTACAGACACGTGCCGAAAATTATATTTTTGTAGATTTCATTTCCAAAAGGATTTAATTTATTTTTAGTTGGAGCTTTAATTATTGGATGGCAAAACTTTGAAAAAATCTAATTTTCCCCCATAAATGCGAAACATGCTCGTGCAGCTTAAATTTTATTTTTATTTTGTACGAAAAAAATTGTTGAAAAATATAGTTAAAATATTTATTTAAAAATTCATTAAAAATAGAAATTTAATTTTAAGGTTAAAGCATTTGTATCATTTAAAAGATAAATTTTAGATCTTTAACTTCATGTAAAAATCTTTCTTGTGCGGTAATATTTTCGGAAGTTATAGCAGAAACACGCCAAAATTTCGCCTTATTTTTAAATAAATAAAATTTTAATTACAAATTCGAAAAAATAACCCCCAGGTGCACATTCCCGACCTCCAAGGTATACACGTGCCAAATTTGGTAGCTGTAGGTTGAATGGTCTGGCCTGTAGAGCGCCAACACACACACACACACACACACATTGAGCTTTAATCATTTCTACTTTATTTTAAAGCATAAATTCTACGGGAGCTAACAGAAAATATTAGAGAGATACAGATTACGTTATGACTGAAGGCCTTTATAATATTATGAGTGAATTGAAATTAGAAGTTTTAAAATATTTTAATGAAGAAGCTATTAAAGTAGGAATTACATAAAATATTTAATTATTAAAATGTTAACGAGCATTAAGATTGGCGAACCGGCTGGTCGCCAAAGTCGGTAGTAATAAATAAAAGGCCATTTTAGTTCCAACCTACTGCATTTATTGAATTTGGAGGGGATGAACTGCTAGCAAGGAAGAGAATGGGTATAGAATGAAAGAATTTTTGCAAGCTGTGTAATTCTTCAATCGGTTCATCTTTTCTAATATGGTTTCCAGATGGATTTTCCGATTGTTAATTAGTTATTCAATAAATTGCACTTGTATTTTTATGAATGGGAATAGATAATACAGAAGAAGGCCAGTCGGAAGATCATTTGAATTACACTCAAGTTCAACTTTTCCTCTTGTCCCTTAACCTTCCTATTAATATAATGCTAAAACATCATTTGGAATTAAAACCAATCAGTCAAAGCCAACAATCGAAAAAACAAGTGTGTGTGTGTGTGCGTTGTACATTTGTATTTTGTGTCATCATTGTTAAAATAAATAATTTTTTTTTCAACGCTTTTATTTCATTCGGTCACTCTAGTGGTCATCAAGCATCCAATTAAACTTTTTGCTTTATAAAATTTCGAACATATTAGAAGCGGGATGTATTTTTTTTCTTCTAATTGCGTTAGATACTGCAGATCTTCATACCTGGATTAGTGCACAGAAAAGGTATGTATGCTTATAAAAGTATTGATTTTTTTATGTATTCACTAGCGCAATTAAATATTAAAAGCAAGTTATTAATATTTCTAGTTTAAAAATTATCGCTTTCTCTTACTGTACTAATAAATAAAATTAATTTTTCTTTAAGCGAATATTTGGGTAAATCAAATTCCTGTGGTTTTATAGCGGGAAACCGCAACATGGTGATAATAATACAAAATAAACAATATAATTAAAAAAATAGATATCGCATATGAACTAAATGACATCACATTATGCATGCAAGATCCGGATATGAGGCAGAACAAAAAGGCCACATTTGGAACACGACCTCCTCCCCCTCTGAGTTTGAAGTGAAGATAAGAGAAAACGGGACGACGACACGAGCAAGCAAATCCGTTGCTCTCGATGTGTAGGCGGGCGATAGGAAAGGAAACGCAAGGAGTGGGTGTTGGTAGAAACAAATGTGTCTGGAAAAGGCCATGCCTCACACGCGAGATCAGCGTCGAATATCACAACCCCCACACAATGAGAGAGAGATGGTACTAACCCGCTTGAGTGGTCTCCCCAAAACTTTCTCGCATCCTCTCTCAGAAAGGTGAATGTATGTTTTAGACGCGTTTTTTCCCAACTGAGTAAGACCAAAATAAGACCCAGAACTATAATTGCAGTCACAAAATAAACCACATATTAAATCTGATATTTTTAAATCATTATGTTTCTGAGTTAATGCGTTGACACGAAGTTATCATATTTAATTATATTCGAACAGCTGGACAGGCAGAACTTCCTCCGAATAGATTTTATTCAAAATTTGATAGGCATCTAAGCATTTGGTGTAAAGACCCTATACCAAATTTCATCAGTCTGGCTCAAATTAAATTTTGAATTATCTTTGTCACAGACGGGCAGACCGACATAATGGCAAAAATATGCTTTTCGAAATGAGGGAGGATTCGTCAAAATCTCGAGTTTGAATTTTTTGATATCCAGAAAATTACTTTCTACTTCGTATAGGAGAAAGTAGAGAGTCAAGTTGCGTCGGTGCAATATTTGTAAATATGACTCACGCGTCATATCAGTCATGTTGCTTTGAACAACATGAAAATGGTTCGTTTGGGATTTCGATTTCTATGGAAATTGCAAGGAAAGGGAAAGTGCCTAAAATCTAGTAGAGTCAAATCATGCAACGCTATATTTATTTGGCAAAGGTGTAACATGATCCACCTTTATGTAACATGAAAACACACCACACATTCAAGTCAAAGTTTTTGATGGCAATACTTCTCTGAATTCTAAGCATAAAAATAGCTACAGAAAGCATTTTGGACGGTGAAAACAAACGGGATTTCGTTAAACTATCGTCAAAGTAACACACAATAAAATATCTTATATTTAAATCATTTTAATTAAGAATTTAAGAGCTCATTTAATTGTAATTAATAAAAAGTTGTAATAATTAACTATTTGTACGGTGTCGGGTAATACGAATCGTATGAACAAACGACTATTCACGAGAGAAAAAAAAAATCAACCGACTACCTCCGGCGATTAGCTTTTTGCCTACGATCTATATATTAAAAATATATAGCAAAATTCCCTCCCCCAAATGTAACCACTGGAATTGATTTCGGCAATTTTAATTTCTTTGTAAAGTTTATGACACCTAAATTTGTTACTAACAGTCCTCTACTCTCAACTAACACCCATTTTCGAGAGAAATCTCAAACTATTTTGCAATCGTAAGATAATCTCCTTCTGAGCTAATTTTCTCAGTGTAAAGCATATACGTAATTTGAAATACTGTTCTTTTCAGTATCCTGAGGCTACCGAATTTGTGACGATTCTACCTCGCTAAGGGATGACACGCGGATGGATGCGCATTTCCAGAATTCTTCAATCTTTTTCCTTCATTTCCGCACCATTCGATACTTTTTCGTTCATTTTTTCCCCCTTAAGTCTATGTGAGTGTCGTGTCGTTTCGAACCGAACTATTTTATTTTCACTCAAATTTCCGTATTGATTCTTTATATGTTGAATTCAAGCACGACCGTCTGGGAAAAATCTCCTGATAACCGTCATTCAAGTGACAAAAAAGCTTTCGGGAGTTTCACAAAGAAGAAATAACTATGTGGTAGAGGTTATCTACTGTTGTTAATTTCAAAATGCTATCAAAAACAATCAATAACAAATTTTTAAAAAAAGTGTTTGAACATTAAAAAATATTTTGTTTTTGTACAAAAAAGAATTATGAAATTTTAAGAACAGATATTGAATACATTAATTCGTCAGTATGAAATGTTTACGCTTCTTACAGTAAATAAAAATTGTTAAAAATATTTTATTGTGAATTAGAATCCCCTCTCCCGCAATATTACGAGTGAACCGCAAATTTTTCGCTGTGTTAAGTCCGCGAATAATCCGAATTCCCTTTAATGTTAAAGGTAATCATCTCCTCTTTTCATCTTTCCTCTCATCGCTATTTTGACTAAATAAAAGCATCGCGACGCATGCAAAGAAGTGCGGAGGGTTCTAGAATCCGAAAATGAAGAGTATCTAATTTTATCTGAAATACCCAATTTCAAAATAATCTATTATCAGAAAAAACAATCGGGAAGCTAAACATTACGAGTATTTTTTTTTCATCACCTTTACACGTTTAACAATAATTATATTTTTTCAGTTAAAATTAAGTGCTTCTTCTTTGAGATATTTAGAACCCAGATCAATTCCATAGACCAAGTTGATGAAAACGTTTATAGAAATAACTTATCCGTGGCGAAACATGAGCACAATGAACGAAAATCCAGCATGAACATGTTTTTGAAGGAATCTTGATTACTAAATACTTTCGACATAAAATTTGAAATAAATCTATCAGCAATTTTGATACTAAACCAAATTATAAATCAAATGCAATGAAGAAAATGAAAAATGGCAGCTCGATTCCACAGAAGAGGCAGAATCCGAACAATGGTTTCAGAGCACTTGAACAATGAACATTCCATTCCAAATTGACTGGAATTTCGTTTTTCAACGTGGAGTACCTATTTGTATCAGTCGAAATTAACAGTTGGACATTGAAAATTCCGCGTTTCTCACAACAGAGGCCGGATTGTTACAAGGGAGTGAACGCGGAGTTCTTGTTGTTCCAGGAAGTTTCCGGAATCGATCCGACAGATCAATTTTTCATCGAATGATCGGATTACCCGGATTAAGAGCGACCGGACAAATGGGGTCGCTGATGGAAATGTCTTGTTAAAAGGAAAACCTTTGCTCCCTCGGACTTGACAGCGGGTTAATTTAATTTAGTTAGTGCCACATTTTAAAGACAATGCGAGTGGGAAATGTTCTCAGAGACGGGGCGCATTTATAATGAGTGCTATGGATCGAGAATGCGCTCGATTAACACTAAATATGCCATAACCGGTCAAATGACCAATTATGAACTTTTGCATCGAAAATGCGCATATCATCTTATCGCTTTTGCACTTCATGACTTTTCTAAGAATTATATACAGTTAATATTCTATTGTTTTTTTTTCATTTGTATTTTGTTTATTTTAAATAATACTTGTCGTATAACCGTTATCTTATCTACCACAACCTGCCATTTGACCGAGAGAACAATCTATTGCTTCATAAGGTTATTGGGTCAAATTATAATGTAATGCGTATTTTCAACGTATCGTATTCAGTTAGTTGCACATTGATTTAGCTGGCATAAATGCCTGAATTTTGTAGAAGCAAATGACAGACGAAAATATCTCGAGACAAGATTTTTTACGCCAGTTAGCGGTAGACCTTTCCGCCGATTTTCGAGAGACCCGTGAACAACCAAAAGAAAAAACAAATACAAAATGATCGAGGCCTAAATTTCTTACAGACTCTTATCAACCTAAGACATGTCAAATAGAATATTGTGATGAAAATAAAACCATCAAAATGTGCTCTAAATGTGAAAAATATGTTTGCGGGAAATGTACAATGGAAACACCCTGCATATGTAAAAAAAAAGAAAAAGCGATAAGCAATGAATTAGAAATTCTTATTATTTGAGTTTGTAATACATAGAAATTGACAATTGACAATTTTGTTTAATTATGATGAAGTTAATTTGTTTATTTTCTTTCTAACATTCACATTTCATACATTTAATCAGGAAACAAAGTCCGGTCATTTGACCGTCTATGGTAGAAATAGGCATCTATTAGCGTTAAGATCCCTTTCAGTTTATAGGGTAAAGTTTCATAGTTTTGCTCATTGGATTGTCCGCAATCAAGAGACGTAGTGGCTTTAGCAATCAATTGTGAACGAAATTTCTTTAGATTTACTGAAATGTGAGTTATTCCTCACATAGCCAGTGTCACCCAAGATGATATTTCTTTTATCCTTTTTAATTAATAAAATATTAACTATTAAATCATTACAAAATCTTCACTAAATTCTCCTCTATGCGTCAGTGTCCCTGATCGGGGTGCGGATGGCAGGTTGCCGGTTGATCAAGCGGGCTCTTGCTTCTTTGTTGGATATTGCTGTGGTGCCATCATTCCACCGACATTTTTCCTCAACAAGTGATGCATCTGATCGATGATGGGCTCTAGTTTAGCTCCCATTTCCATGCCATACCAACGATTGCCATTCGACTACACCGCATGCTTCGGGAGTGGGAGAGAATTTCAAAGTGGTTATGTTTCAGTATTTACGAATGAAACAAAATATCATTTATATAATATTATATTATATCTTTATATATAACATGATAAAGGCTATATTTACTACATATTAAATTGGCAATTAATGATTTAGTGAGGTAAGCATCATACCTGAAAAAATTTAAATATACGAAATAATTTTATATTTAGTAACAGAATTCCGGCCTTTCCGGCTTTTTTACTATCCGTCCTACCTTCCGCCACATTAGGCCAGATACTCGGGGGTGTACTGTAATCGAAGTTCCGAAAATCGTTTTTGAGCCGTAAGTTATAAATACTTTGCACGGCATGGAAGAAAATTTAATTAAACCTCGGAACACACAAATCGGAGATAAATCTTTAAAATGATTTAAAATATCTACAACATTCTTATTCAGTAATACAGATAACACATCATAAAAAATAACTTTTACCACGTATATAAAAATAATTCTTATTAAATAGTTAATTGTCTCGAGATCTTTACAAAAATATTCTATGTACTTCATAGAGTGAGGGAGTAAAACGTGAAGAAAATCCATTCAGTAATTTAGATTTTAAAGGTCTTGCGCGTTTCGCTGTTATCTATACATAAATAAGAGGCGCAACAAACATTTTCTGAACTTTAAATATGTTTTTGAAACGTATATTGTGGCGTAAAATAATCGGAGGAAGATTATTGCTAACATCGATCCCGTACAGTTAAACAAAATGACACATTTCATGTTAAGTATGCGAAAAAAAAATCGATGATAGATTTTGTAACATTTTCTTTGGCCGATTCTGTCGAAATCCGATAATGTAGCTACAATAACGTCGATAATGTCGTCGTAATGTTGCGATAACGTCGTTGCCCTACCGAATTTCTTTATTGTAATTTGCAGCATTTTTAAAACGTGTTCACATAGATACCACGATGCACTTCGGCAGACAGCCAAACCTTTGGCAGATGCGAATCAAAATTAGACACAGACATACAATTCTAATAAGGCCATATGCTAAATTTCCTCAAAACAATTACTGCATTCTTGTGAGTTTGTATTCACATTTAGGAACAGTTCATGGAATTTTTAAACACTCATTTCGTCACAAAAACCATAGAAATATACAATTTTGGTACTAAGACTATATACCAAATTTCATTTACTTTGCTTTTTTCTCTTTTAAATTACAGGATAAACAGGAATTAATCTTTTTTTACCGGGAGGGGATTCAGTAGAGTCTGATAGGGGCCTGAATATTTGAAAGCGATTTTTTTTTACGACTGCAATATTTTCCCTTTGTGTATGACAAAATAATAAAGCGCATCCTTGATAATGATAGAGAGAAATCATCTGTCGTCGTGTATGTGATACTATACTTATAAATTTTCCTTCCATGAAAATTTCACGGGAAGAATTCCTATCTTCAATAATGAATTTCAGACATAAGAAACGAGTAAGGTCATATCACTGACTCTCCGACCCTCCCGAAGGCACACGGATAATAAATACTAAATGATCGGGCCGCTACAACAGCAACACTGGCGGGAACTGTGCTTGAGTCCTAAAGGCCATCGCCCTTAAGGTAAATTAGATTATAAAAATGCATTTTATTATTTTGTTCCAATTATTAGCATACAGATTAGAATTGTAACAATGTATAATTTGCATAGTTAAAGGCATTCAAATAGCTTTAAGCAACAAGAAACGGTGTAGTATTTATGAAGCTCCTTTGCTTTGTTTAGAACCTTATTAGAATTAAAGGAATTTAAAATACATTAGTTTTGATAAATTTTGCTACAACAGCTCTGTGTTATTTAGTACCCTTTGAAATGATTTTGAAATTATTGTATGCCTCTCTTATAAAGTCGTATCACTGACTCTTCCCCGCCGGAATTCGCATAGATAATAAATACTGAATGATCTGACCGCCGCAACACCAACACTGGCGAGAACTGTGGTCGAAACCGGCCACGGTAAAACCCTTGCCTAAGGAAGTACGTCCTGTCATCGATGGGAGGAGCCAGATCTTCACCTTTTCGTGTACCTTCCAGTGTGGCGAGATCCAACCACCATGCTGGAAGCATTTCACCCTCATTTCGAGGGGGATTAAGAAACGAGTAAAACTGCAATCGTCCTCAACATCATCAAAGTCAATTCTTTTGCTTGGATGTGGACAAATGGACATTAAATGAGTTACCGTTAAAATGAGAGAGAACTTATAACTTTAAATCAAAGTAGTTTAAAAAATCTCGCATTTCACAAATATTTACAAGAGGAACGCTAAATTCGAATTATTAAATTGAGGAATGGTGATAATAGAATAATAGATACATAAATAATGTCCAGAAAGAGTGTAAATACTGCATGACACGGAATAATGCTTCCTCTTTTATAAAGTTTGGAAACTTATAATAAGAACCAGTCGGCTTACGATTAGTTCAAATTAATAATATTTATGTCCCATTTCGAAGTCTTATCAGTGGAATATTGAATCATGACCAAATGGAGAAAGCAATCTTCTATACCGCACTAGTGAGATGCATGCAAAGAAGTTTTTTAAATATACCTGTTTAATATTTAATTTCTTTCAATTTTTCTTATTTGAAAGCAACATAAGTATCATTTTGAACCGCGTATAAATGAAACTCCTTTTCTCAAACATTCACCACACCAAAAAGTGGCCCATGAATACATATTGCGCGAGAAAGTGGAATTCTAAAGCGACAGTTGTAACAAATCACAGAAGATCTGCTCTAGTGTTAACCAATAGATTATAGATCTCAGTTTACAAAAATATATAGATACACACCAACAAAGCAACGAACACCGCTTCAGAAATAAACCTCGACTTCAGCTAATCTACAATATTTAATTTCGATGTTACAACTTTAAATGATACGAAATACATTGTAATACAAACATTAACATTATCTCTCCTTGAATGAGACAACACAAACACCTCTTTCTGAAAGTCACAAAAGTGTTTTTAGATTATCGAGCCATAACTTTTCCAAAATAATTTTGAAAATGCTCCTATTTGAATCAGTATTTGGATTAATAATTTTATTCACTTTTTGAGACAGTTTAAGGTATTCTTCGTACATTATCATGATGGCTCAATACTCAGTTTTTTTCCCCTCAAACCTTCAATTTGACTAGAAAATTATAACAGTTTTATTTTTATTTTCATTTAATTGCTAAAATTGTAGATTATGCTCTGTCACGTTTTAAAATTGTCCTAATAAAATGTAAATGTAGAATGCTGAATCAATTTTGAAGGAGCAAATTTATTTCTCTAAAAGACACAAATATTTCAGAAGAGAAAATTAGTATAATAATCTTATTTTAGCAATCCATTAAATGTTAATAAACATTAAATAAACGGACAGAAAGTTGAGTTTAAAATACACAAGTCATGAAAATAAAGATTAAACAGACGATATTGTAATTTTAAGATGGAAATGAAATTAGAATTCATAATAAATAAAAATATTAATTAGTGCAGAAATTTGAAGTGTCGACTTGTTGAATTTGCCAACTTTTTATGATTTAAAATATTTAACAGATTAATTATTTGCTTTGTAATATATATGTGCAGTTATGGCTAAAAATAAAAATTAATAATGCAATTATAAAGCTAGTGAACAAAACAAAAAAAATAAGATGACCGCGATAGTTGAAACCGTTTATTATTAATGACTCGCCGGTTCTGTCTACCAGCTTGTTCAGCGGAACGCGAGTTGAGTTCAATGAAATCTCTCCGCATTTCGAGCCGAGTTGACTCGCCAGCAGACGATTACTTGAGGAAGACCTATCAGCAATCACCCTCCGAAAACAAGAATGACGGTCAGATATTATTCAAACGGAGTGCAGTTCACGAAACATTTTATTCCATACGGTTCTCTTGAAATTAATTTTAGTACTTATTTTAAAAGACATCTACTAGCAGACAAAGATTGTTTAGAGCATCCTGGACGGTTTGACAATTTCAGGATGGATTGACATTGACGCCATTTTAGCATTTAACATATTAGTTTGAGATAATTAATTTGAAGTGACTTAAGCAGAATGAAAGTTATATGAAGGAATTAAAAAGTATTTATAAGTAGTTTTGGATATCCAGGGAATTTCGAATTTCTCATTATGGAGAATGGCTATCGAATTTTTTCAATTCGTTGAAATTGAATTTTATGCAGTAAAAATTCAAAAGTAACGATACAAACTTTAAAAGGGCTACAAAACAAAACGCTTTGTTAGTTTAGGAGAGCTCCAGAATTATTCAGAACGGTTGAACACAAAACAAAACTTCTTTCCGTGAAGTAACGTCTTGAGAGCAACAACCGCAGTAATTATTCAAAACCGTGGCCACCGACATTTCTTGAAAGTGTCCATCAGGTGCTTGGTGTACACTTTTTAATGAATTCATACCTGGAGCTTGCACCCGGGTTTCATTTTTGCAAGAAATGTTTGGGTTATGAGAAACTGTGTACCAATCTTGTATTACAATTCTGAATATTTATTGCAACCGTTGATGTAAAAAAAATTCTTATAAATGATGCTACAAGGCATCGATTTAGATTTCATATTGTGTCTACATTGTCTTACATATATATACCCCCCCCACACACATACACAAAGCTTCACTTTAGCTAGCTGCATTACCTGATAAAGATTGCTCTATGATTTTGGAATCAGTAAAAAACGTTCCTTGTCTATATAGAGGGTGGTTATAATTAAAGTTCCACTTTGAAATGGTCATAAAAGGGAAAACTACTGGGCTAGATGTTTTCAGATTTGGTAATAAATTAAAGGAGGTCAGGAGAATTTCTTTCCCGCCATAAAAAATGTTCAAACCGGAGGGAAATTGGCGCTGTATGCAATATTGTTAAGCAAAATAGGATATAAAGACACCGTTTTAAAATGTGTTGAATCGCTTCTTAAACGTATTATAAAGCATGTTCAATGTGTGCTATCTCATAAGAACTGTGTTATGGTGATAATCTAATCAATTGGACAGAACTGAAAGATGCGATACACCTTCATGTGCGTAACATTCATCCTAATATGCAAAGAGCTACTATTGAGTAACGCGATTTAACTTGCTTTCTGAAAATGGAGGACGCCACATTGAACATGCTTTGTAGCATGTTTCAGAAACGATTAAACACATTTTAAACCGGTGTCTTTATGTCCTATTTTGCTTAACAATATTGCATACAGAGCCATTTTCCCTCCGTTGGTGGGTTTTGAACTTTTTTTTGGCGAGAAAAAAATTCTCATGACTTCCTTTCATTTTTTACAAAGTCTGGTAACATTTGGTTCAGTAGTTTCCATTTTATTGATCATTTCAAAGTGGAACTTTAATTATAACCACTCTGTATGTCACTAAAAAAAAAGACGCAAAAATAAATCTCTATTAATAAATATGAAAGAAATTATAAAAAATATGGAAGGGATCGATAAATTATAAATAAAGGAGTCACAAAAACTGTAATGAAAAAGAAATAATTAATAATGAGCAATTCAAAGTGGAACTTTAATTATAACTTCCTCGTACATCATCTGATTTGCTACGTTTCTTTACATATTTTCACTTTGGGATGAATAGAATCTTCTACCAATTCTGCTCAGTGAATAAGACAGAACTGCAGAATTTAACTTTTCGTCTGAGATATAAAGAAATTTAAAAACTATACGGCATTTATTAAACCGAAAATAATATCAATCACTTCTCTGCATCACATGAGGTTTCTTCATAATTTAAAGTTTCGCATATAGTTAATTTACGTATAATGAATAATTATTTTAAAATCTGCTTACAAAATATTTAAATATCAAATATTTAATATTTTAATTAATACTTTAACTTTAATACTTTTTTAACTAATACTTTAATAATTAATATATTAACTTATTTAAATATAAAATCAGATAAAAAGAAACTAGATTGTGATCAATACAGTTTCTTTCCTTTCTAAGGAACATTCCTTTGATGATGTCGTGTCCGTGTTACAATAGAAAGAAGGGTGTTGAGTAACTTATGAGGGTTAGGACCCCTGAGCACCCGAGAGCAGAAGTCTGACTTCAGCTCATACGAAGATGACACTCATACACTAGCTTGCACAACCCATCTTTACAGGGGGGGGGGGGGGCTCTTTCACACACTTCACAGATAGAACACAGGGTGAAGCACAACCATGCCCGAACCAGGACTCGAACTCAGGACGCTCAGATCACGGGGAAGACGCGCTATCCCTAGTCCAAAACGCCCGTGGAACATTCCTTTGACTTAGTTCAAAATAGAAATAGAATAGTTTAAAATAGTTCAAAATCTTTTTTTTAAGCCACAAACAGCTTTCTGTCGTCATATTTACATTCTAACGCCCTTGATATCGTTTTACCATACTTTTCAAATTTTGATGTATTCAAGATGTAAGATTTTTCACCCTTTTTCTTATTCAAAGTTTCAAGAATTTCAAAAAGATACTCAAGTTTGGAGTCAAAAGTATTTTTAAGCTCTTGTTTCAATAAAGGTATTTAAATGGGTTTTGTTTTCATTTTTTTCAATACTATTGTACAGTTAGGATTCTCGCAATTTACTAAAAAAATTAGGAATATCTTTAGAATAAACAAACTCATGGTTTTTTCCACCTTGACCCATTTTCTTTTTCCCTCGATTTTTTTCTTAAATCTTTCATTAATCTCTTTGTACATTGGCCGGCGAACACCCTTTTTCTATTCACCTTTCGATAAATGCGAGAAAACCTTCATTTTATGCGAACAGGCTGCGCAAGGAATTGTTTTGGATCCACCAATATATCACTTTGATACTGGTTTTGAATATTTCCTTAAAGGCTAGAATATATCCTTCAATAGTTTCAGTTTTTAGTTGATCTATCATTCTTTTCACAGAGAAAACATGACATTTTCGTAAAGTCACTTTGTTAATGTTATAATATAGATAAAATCTTAAATTCTCATAATTATACTAATTAAGTTTTAGAAATTTTATTTTCATGAGAAAAAAGCAAGGATTTTATACAATTCTTCTGAAATTTTTGCATGAGCTACAGACGGAAGAAGCAAGAACGTTACCATTATGCACTATTTAAATTTCCAACCAGATTTAATAAACAATGAATAGATAAAAATGTAAAATCAATAAAAATAAAATCATCTATTTACTGAAATTAACTTGGATCAATGATGGGAGATAAATGCGAAAATTTCTCTACTGTATGCAAGTTATTTTTCTTGAGGAAAATATCCAGTAAATTCTCTTTTCTATATAAAGAGAAATATTGTCCTTGTAGTAAGAAAAGACCCGAGACTCCCAGATCACGGGGAAGACGCGTTACCCCTAGGCCAAGACGCCGTCAATTCCATCCATACACACGCGAAACAAAATAATTTCATAAAAAATTCTTTCATTAAATTTTTCCTGTTAATTTTTACTTATGCCATCAAATGTTGAACAATACCTTACGAAAAAAAATGACAGTTACCGATCAAAATGGTGACGCTTTTTGTTTAGAATTAGTAAAAAAATTCTTTTTCTTTTATGAAAGTATTTTGAGAGTCAATGGCACTTGAAGCGGAACAATAATACATATTTCTACCACTTAATAAACTGTTTTTAATTTAAAACAAATTTTACTTGCCATTTTTTGAAGAGCTCAATGATTTTTAACAAAATTTAGGGATTTATTTCCCCTCTTTTTTTTGTAATCCAAATACCGAACATAAGCACTGACTTTAAGGATAGGGGTAGCCGCATCATTCTTATTTTGCTGTATTTTCCCGATAACCCTAGACGGTCAATAATATGAAGGCGATCAATAATTTAGAATGAAAATCTTTAAATATTAAGCGAATAGAAGATATACTCTCAAGAATCGTGGAAATTTAATTTCATAAAGAAATCAAACAAAATCCTGGGAAAAGTTTTTTGAGATGTTTAAATATTCAGCAATATTTCACTAGGACGTCAACGACAGGAATTCGACACCTTTTGGACAGTCGAATCAACTCTACAAGTAGAGTCGCCATTTTCAGAATCAAATATTTATCGAGTCGAGCAGGCTATGTGAAAATACGAATAATGCTCAGAAAAAAGTCGAGATAATACAAGTAAAAAATCTTCTAAGATATAAGACAAACATAAATTAACTTCAATAAATGAAATTAAGTTTGGTAAACATTAGTTGCAAAAAGCTAAAATATAAATTAAAGAATCAAATTATATGTGAATGCTCAACTATTATTACAATTTGAATTATAATCTTGGTTATTTGACTAGTATTATCTATTCAGAAATGAGCGACTACATCAGATCTACGAAAAATGCCATTTGGTCTATAAAAGAATTGATTTGCAATGTTATTGCATTTTTTGATAATTTTTCAAACACCTTCAGCGCTCATTTCAAAAATAAAATCTATTTTTATTCAATCATGTAAGGCTTTTTTCACACAATTATTCCGTATCTTTAACTGTCATTTTGATATTTTCAAAATTATCGTTTACATTAAATTTTTTTGATATTTTTGTTTAATTACATTATGAATACATTTATAGCCTTAATTTATCATATACCAGGCATGATAATGGTTCTCATGCGGGTAACCTATTTAACTAGACATTCACTGCCTTTCCATATCCTTGCAAAATTAACTTTACGCTGACTGCCTCGAAAATGTCAAGTAATATTCTAATTCCAAATAGAAAAAATAAGGAACATGTGTGTTCACATTTACACCAATTTTTTTTGGCATTTTACCAAATAACAAATATACTGTAGAGAAGTTCTCTTCAATTTATTTTTTATCCGAGTTCCTCAAGCTTCTAAGAAAGATAGTTCTAGAAAATTAAAAATTTCCCGATTTTTCATTCATTTCCATTTTAAGCCAAACTTTCTCTGCTTATGAGTTTTGTGCAACAGATTCCTACAAATATTCTTTCTTTTCGGATACATTCGGGAATTATTCACATGAGCATTAGAAACATTTCTCTTTTTTTCACAAAAACCTTTAAAATTGTTTTATATGACCCAGTTTTATAAAAAAAGTCCTTTGAAATTCTATGATTACAAATCGATGGATAGTTAGTTATATTAATGCCCCGTTTTTAAAGCAACATTAGACCTAATTTGGGACGCACCTCAAAATTTTGAGCAGAGATCAAATGACTAGGACGACATCTGAGCTGATACACTCTTTCCAAACTTCCACACCGCGCCAGCGGGAGGACATTTGGTCCCGACTTATTTTACGTGCACCAGATCCGCTTACACGACGGTTCGTTGGTGGAATCGGGTCCCGAACCTTTAACCCTCCGGTTCCGAAACCGAGACTTGACCACCAGGCCAACGAGGCCCTACAAATCGATGGAAGAACTATACAAATGATGTACTAAAAGATTCAATAGAAAAAAGGGATTTCCTCCTAACTGATTTGGTCACTATAGCTTTTGCATCAAATGAATAGAGAGATAAAGAAAAAGCGATGGCGTTTTCACAAAGCAAAATATTAAGCAAATTTTATTTGAATGCTTCGAAAAAGAAAAAGAAATTTTCTTTTTCAAAAGCGGAAGTTCCGGTTTTTGTACTTAAACTTGTCCATGAATATATTTTTTGCAAATTGTTCTTTTTCTGTGGTCCTGAAAACTGGTGAATTATTTTAACAGTTTGATTGTCTCCTTTCTTTGGAAAAAGTGATGATCGCGTTTTAATTGAAGTAAGATGATCGCGTTTTAACTGAAGTTTTATATTGAAGTAAATACGCAGTGCAGCATGTTTAATATAGAGTTGACTTCCCAGACTTTTTTGAGTTTAAATATCTAAACAAAGTACCAATAACCAGAGTTATTAAGACATAACTTTTCTACGAATCGTCAACTTATCTCGAATTTTTGTTGAAAAATTTCTCATTGTAAGTTATTCTCAGTTAACAATGTCGATTATCGGGGTGACTGTGTGTGCGCACCCTCTTCGCGTTCCTGACCTGACTTTGCGTTTGAAGAAAGACTGTGTATATATATTTGAACAAGATTGTAAACACCCTTCCAAAACACCCTTCAGAAGCTTAGAAGTTATTTCTGAAAAGTAACTTTTTAAAATAATGCAGTGAAATACAAATATATTTTTTTTATCTAATCTTAAAATATAAATATTTCCTGCCGTCACATCTGGTATGCCATTTATGCAAGAATTCACATTTTTAAATGAGATTTCTTTCATTATAAAATATTTTATACATTATTTGAGGTTTTTCTTATATCAAGTAGGATATGTTTTTCATAGAAATTTCAACTATTCCGGGATTTCCAAATTCCGAATGAAATATTTTTTTTTCACGTAAAGGGTTTTATTAGGCTGCAAAAAGTTCTAAATTTTCTCCAATCATTCTAGAGTGAGATTGTCTCTAGAAATACTTTGTAATAGAAGGAAATTAAAAATTTTAAAATTTTCTGGAGAATATGATCCTAAACATAAAAACAATATTTGCTAAGCAATGGATTTCCGATAACCGAGTTGAGAAATGAATCTATAAAACACAAATTTGATGCACCATAAAATAATAGAAATTTGACTATTTATACTAGATAAAATATTAATATTATTCTTTGTGTTTCATTACTTATATTCAGCTATTACAGTATTTATAAATATCGAATGTCTGCTTAAATTATTCCATATACAAACGTGGATGGCGCACAAAAAATGAGTTATAATGAATAAAAACATGCATTTCGCAAAATTATTAAAAAAAAAAACAAATCAATTTAAAATAAGTCATTAGCATGATATTAATACTAAACCTCATTATAAGAGATTACATTTGTTTAAAAATCCTATTAATTTGAAACAATATTCAATTAACTTTTAAACGTCTGAAAAAAATCTGATTATTCAATTGATTTCTTTAATTAACTTTTAAACTTCTTTCTATAAAATTCAAAGACACAATTTCATCTAATAGGAGTGTATCGCAAATACAAATAGTTTATTTTAATTTCTCAATTTTTATGCTTTATTTTGGTTGACATGATTCTTAAACTTTAAAATGTACCATGAACGTCAAAAAAAGTTCATGCATCTAAATTCTTCTAAAATGAATAGCTTAAATTCAAATACAGCAAATTCAGATACAAATACAGCAAAATCTCATTAATCATTCCTTTATTTTAAAATTATTAATGATCAAAATCTTCCATCGACCTTTCTGGAAATATAAAGAGATAAACCACGTCTTAACAGCAAACTATACGAAACCAAAAACTCTGCATTCAATCCCCAAGATTAAATATGTTTCATAAATTAAATCGATTGCAGCCGGTTCTTCCTGAAACTGAAAGAATTTCGAACAAAATAATGTCGAAATGAAAATTAGTTTTGGAAGAATCAGAAAAGCAAAAACAAATTTCAAGTAAAGAAATGTTCATTAATGAAGTTTTCAAAGAAAGAGTAATCAAATAATCGAATTTGTTGCACTTGCTTTTCTTTTATTACCTGAAGGAAAATTTTAGTGCTTCTTTTCTTTTTTCAGTTAATTCCTTAAGGCTCTCCAAATGAATTTCGAAATCGTACTTTTGAAATATTTTCTAAAATGTGATTGCAAATGAATTTTGCAGAAAATTAACCGAAGAAGATTTACTAATTCTGAAACGAGTTTAAAATAAACATTATTGAATTGTGTAGTTCAGAAAAAGACTTTCAACTCTGTTCGTAACTAGAATATCAGGATTTTTGAGTAAAAATTTACTATTACAGTTTTACTTACACAAAAAATATGCTTTGATGAATATATACAAAGAATGTGCTACGACTCATTTGATATTGATAAGTAGCGTAAATTTACTTTTCAAGTATCGAATTAGAAATGTTAATTATCCTCATTTTTTTATAAATTCATGGGAAAATACTGCGAATGCATGTACCATAAGATGTTTGAAAAATAAAAAGAGAACGTTATTTTTGTAAATTCTTTCATTTATCTAAAACAGCAGAGCGGGAAATGTTGTGGTTTAACTCAACAAATGTATAAAATCTGAAAAATATTTATAAAAATAATTAGTTTAGTACAAATTTAAGTACATTTTTAAATTACTGTAATTAAAAATAATGCCAAATAAGATCCATCTGCTTTATTAAAAGTTATTAGACATACTGCAAGATTAAAATTATAGCTTAAAAAAATTTAATTTTTCTATTTTTCTTACTATTTTAAATGAAATTTAAATCAAACAATAATTGAAGACAAACTTTTAAACTAGTATAATTTCCTAAAATCTGTTTTTTTTTCCACCAAAAGAGACAATTTTTCAATTACTGAAAGCCGCAAGGCTAACAATCTCTAATCACAAGATTGATTTGCAAATGAAAGTCTTTTCGATTTTCCTTGCTGTCATTGTGATGCATTTGAGTTTATCCATCTCCTCGAAAGCGCCAATTCATTGTGATTATCTCAAACCTATTAATCAAATAGATGATTCTTTTATTGGATGACAAAACTGAAATCAATCAAAGATTTTTTTTCATGGTGTTTTTTTGTGTTCATTTCAAATTAAAAGCAATGGCATCTCAAAGATAAGTATATTTTTCTATTAATATTCCCCCACAAAAAAATTTCCAATGGAGTAAAATGGGAGAAAATTCCCAATAGAGTTGGCTTATTTTATTTAATGAAATATTTGCATTAACACAGTTTGATACTTGGCACGTAGGCTTTTGAGCGTTATTATTTAAGATAAACCAAACCTATTTCAACAGGTTTTCATACGATATGAAAAAGTATATATTCTTATAAAGGGCATAGTAATATCAGTTGTACCTTTTATACGAAATTGTTAAGAAATTCATATTAATTCTCTTTTAAAAGTTTGAGTCATTCTCGGATATTTCAATTACTAACGTATGAGAATATTGCTTTTTTTTTCTAAGAAGGATACTAAAGCTTAGCATTCATAAACTGGTAAGCAACAGGCCAAATAAATTCTATGCAGACCATGGAAATAATTTTTTGCAAACAGACATTCCATTGATAGATAAATTATTGACTACCAAATAAGAAGAATTAAAAGAATATAAACAATTTTGACTACGATCATAGAAATAAAGATTTAGAATTGAAGCTCTAAACCTCTATAAACTTTAGAAGATAAATTTTGTTCTAAAACAAAAGTTGAGAAAAGAAAATATCTAAAATTCCAGTTATATCTGGACTACAATAATTCATGCTATATGTAAAAATATCCAAAATTAAGCAAACCATCTATTTTATTCAATTTATTCTCACCGATTTTTGCAAAATTTATTGATGCCATTAATAAAAAGAGTATCATGGCGATGATAATTCTTAGGCATAATTAGCCAAGTTCGTGAGTCATTCTACAGAGGAAGTGTTAGTCGTCGTATCCATCGTATTAATGCCAAAGTATCGTCTCGTATAGAGCTTTCATAAATCAATACAGAGAGGTTACATAATTGAGAAACTGGCCCTCATTTCTCTTTCACTCAGAGGAAATGCACAGTTTATTCATTTCGATTATATTGATTCACCGTAAAGAAATAGACAATGGAAGACAACACTCACCCCATTTTTATGAATACGGTTTTATAAATTTAACTAGGCCAAATCATACAATTGTAGATCGATTTGCGAAAAGAACGGATGGCAACATCATTGTTTTTTGCTACTGCATCCTTCTTTAAGTTTTTGTTTTGAAAATGTGGGATTTGAAATGTGGGAAAATCTAGGACGTTGCGCCACTAGCTGTAGCTTCTGATCGTGGAACAGTTAGATTTTCCTTGCAGACATTTCTATCACGTTTTCTGTTTATACCAAAAATAGCACAAAGCAATACATCTATCTTCTATCTTGAAGATGGATACAGAAATGAGACTTTCAAAATATTTCTTGCAGGAGAAAAAGGACATATTTCACACATCACAAGCTAATACGAAATCAACAAGAATGCGTGAAAATATTTACAATGCGGTTGGCGCGCACGAATTGATTTTTCTATGCTATTTTTAAAAGGATGCGAATTCTGTACGAATTTTGTAAGTACATTGCATGCAACCTCCAAGCAATATTATGTGTCAATGGGTTATCTTTCGCGCAAATTCCTACCATAATTTATACCAAAAAGAAAATAGAATGCGATTACTCAGAGTAGTGCAATCAGAGCCAATCTCTATATACATGTAATATACTCTATATTATGACAAATCGAAATAACAAAACATTTAATGACGGGTCACGTTTCAGAAAGTTGGTTTCAGTGGATTTCCCCTACCTTCCCAAAAGGCAATTTTAAGTAGAGTGAAAAATATTATAAAACTTTTTAAAACAAAGTAAATTTTCTAATACAGCGATTCCCAAACTATGATTTAATACTCTGAATGTATATGTACCTTGTCACAATTTGCATAAAATCGGATGCGTGCTAAAAATCTTCATCAAGCCAAACATTTAAAATGTTTTTTAAAGGGATATTTTTTGATAAATGCATTTTATAACACTTTTCTTTAAGTCGATAAAATCTCTTTAGGAAAGTGTTTGCTGTTCATCTTTAAAACTCAATGTTCCAACGATGAATTGTCTTAGTGCTTGCAGGTTTGGGAATCTCGACTCTAAAATTAAGTTTGTCAAAGCTGTTGATTTATGAGTCAACTGCAAAAAAATGGAACCACATTGATTCAGAAATGAATTTGAAAATAAGAAAAAGAAATTCTAAGATGAATGCTCCAAAATTTAACTGATATTTGGTTTTAATTTGACTTTTACACAGTCTTTGAATCAAAGGAAAGAAAACAATAAATTATTTTGAAAATATACCCAAAAAATTCAAATTCTTCCCGAAAAAGACAGTTGTCTAGTTTGCCGATCACTCCCACGTATATCCTTTCAACCGACAGGGAATCCTAGAGATTCCGAGTGCGGGGATATTCTGTGGCGAAAGAAAGTAAAGTTTGCCGATCTAGTGATTTGGTTCCGAGTACAATCCACAATTTCCTCCAAAAAAAAGCTTCCATATCATCTATTTCTTTAATGATTCCGATTCCAGCAAAAATTTTGGAACACCGCCCGTCCAGCCGTACTGCTATCGATGGGACGTTCGTTAGGGGAGGCCCGATCGATGGAACTCCCACCTAGCGTGACGACCGATCCTCCCCCCCCCTCCCTTTGAGCTCACCTCTCTTGGCACATTTATTCTTCGGGAAGATTTAGGTAAGGGAACAGGAAAGGGCTCAAAATTCTTAGTCGCAAGATATTTTCTTCATTTTCCTCGAAGCTCCTCTCCATCCATAAAAGCGTCGTCTGCTTTTGGGAGTCTTCGGGTCCTAGACCACTCGGGGGTCATGTCGTTTACACGGAAGTGGTTGCAATGTCCTCCATCTTTTAAGGAAGAATTTTGTTCTTACATCCTCTGGAAGGAAAAGATTTTCTTTAGAGTGAAATTGTTGCAGGGCCCGATTTTCTTTGTTAGTGGAAAAATAACAGTGTTTTTTTCGTTTAGATAGCTGGGTGGTTTGTTAGAGGACATGTTTTTAACTCGTATTTTGCTAGCGCAGTGGAGTGTCCCAGTAATGTTTAAACGTTAAGAATATGTGATGTTTTATTACATACAAAATATGCCGAAAATAGAATTAATGTAAAAAGTTTCGTTCGAGAGCTTTCAGTTACGTAAAATAAAATTTCCACTTTTTTTTTTTTTTTTTTTTTTTTTTACTTTTACATACGCGAAAGATACAAACAGAATCGTACAAATATTGTTACCATCGAAACATTCGAAATTCGTACTTATCTCCATTTTTAGAAATCCCTGAATTCGAAAACACGTTTTTCAAGTTATGTCTGTCTATGAAAACGATAATTCAAACATACATTAGGCTAGATAAATGAAATGCAGTTTATGGTCTAAACAACGAATTCGTGGATTTTTGGTATCCAATTTGCAGGAAATAAGTGCACGTGAATTTAAAAATACACAAATAGAAACAGTTTACATGTTTTAATCCTCAAGCTGCAGATATGCATAAAGTTTGAACCAAATCCGATAAAAGATCGGCGTGATAAAAGAGAATATGAATGCGATCTCAAATGAAATTTAGAATAGGGTCTTCTGACTCGCTGCATTTCAGGAATAATTTTCGTACCAAGTCGGGAGAAAGGAATTCATCCAAAAATGAATATTCGGTTTTCTTCGTTAGACACAAAATACTCCACACGCGAAATCATGAGCACATTTGAACATCTCTCACGATTCGTAATGAGGATGAAGTTTTTCATGAAGTGTGCTACATAGCGCAAATATGCTGGAACGTGGAGGTCTTTTACCCAGAAATGTAGAGTAAAATTTAAAAATGGAATTTCATTTATATTCCTTAAGTTCATTCATGTAAGGATCTAATGTTTTTATTCATTCATTCCTCCCTTCATCCTATTAACCATCATTGACAATCAGAGATTCAAAGTAATTTTTTAGAAGGATATCTTAACATTTTTCTAGCTCTAATCAAAATGGTTAAGTTGAAGTTTTTTGGTCGTCATTCGTTTGCTTGTATTTCCGATTATTGTAGGTACCCGTTTTCCGAGACATTACATTTTTTTAAATCTGCTAAGCAGGTGGCTTCGTAAAAGAATAATTAGTTAACCACACCAGAAACGTTGAATCCCCAAAGAACTTCTAGATCTGTTCCAATACCGAAGTGAATCCAAGTACCAGTGAAACCAAAGAATTTGTCTATGTTCGTTCAGTTCAATTAATAGATCTTTTTTGGAACAATATTTCGAATACTTGGATCTTCTTGTTCCAAAATAGTATCATGACCATAGAGATCTCTCATACATTTGAAAAATCTTGAAAATATTCTGAAAATCAAATTTTGACACAGTTGTAGATCCCATTTCACATACCGAGTTTTGACTGATTTAAGTTATTGCGCTTACGTGGACAGACGGTCAATTCTTAAGCGGCGGTTCCACGACCGGTCCAGACGACAGGCGGACCACGCGCTCCCCTTTCGACTCCTCTTGCGGTTTTCTGGGGTGCTTTGATGCCTGTCTAGTTTACCGACAAATTGTCGGTAAACTGGACAGTTTAGGGGAACGCGTGGCCCGTCTGAAGATTTCTCCGGTCGTGGGACCTCCGCTTTAGGCAGATTTGTTTTAAAATTTGAAATAATCTACATTTTTGAAACTGAACTTATGTACTCAATTTTATATAGATATCCTCTGAATGAGTTCTTTCAAAATTTAATAGAAATCTACACATTTTGTCTAAAATCTATATGCTAAATTTCATACTTCTAGCTCAAAGCGTTTGAGCTATTATATTAACTGACAGACAGACATAATGCCAAAAATGTATTTTTGGAAAGTCTGAAATGTAGAAATTTCGAGTTTAAATTTTTTGGCACACGCAGTACATTCTTCTTTCTACATCAGAAAGTGAAAAGAAAATAGAATGGTCAAAGCTATTCACACAGAGCGCCCTCACTTTCTGTTAGACGATAAAAAGCAAAGAGTAGGCCAGAATGAAGACCGGATCTCTAGATTAATGCGATGCTCGTCACGTCCAAAAAGAATATGCCTGTGAAGGCTAGAACTGAAAATGCACTCTTCAAAAAACATTTCAGTAGAGTCTTTTTTAAACACCGCAGATCTTTTCCCCAGAATATTCTTATCCATATTCTAAATTATACTGAATGTCGAAATCAGCCCATTCTATTTTTCAAAAGAAATATTAAAAAATATAGTTTTAGAGTGCCCAACATTTAAATTTGCAAAAATACGCATGTTAATGAACAAACACCGCATGGATTTGGTATTCTGTTATGTACAAATGATTGCTTCTACTTTCCCTCTTAGAGATGAGTCATTTTGGGTACCTTCGAGAAGTTGACATCAACAAGTCAGAGAACTAAAACCATAATTCCGATCTTTCATGTGTTATGAGAGATCGGATCTCAAATTGTGTCTCACAATTGAAGAGTTTGCTGCAAAAAAGAGGCAGCTCCTATTATTCAAGTTTGCAGAAAACCGTTAAAAACGTTTAAAAATTCTAAATTCCAAATTGTGTGAAGATTTTCTTTTTGATCAACCTTTTTAATTGTTACTACACGTTATGACAGCATTTTCACTCAAAAATATATTTTCCAGATGACGTGGCACCTGTTGGAGCTCCCTCTTTCTCGCAACCAAATAGACAATCTGTCTACCCTCATGAAAAATATTTCACAATAAAAATGTAGTTTACTATAATATTTTATTTAAAGTAAACTAACAAAATATATATACAACTTGGCTTTAAAAACAAAAAAAATTATATTTCCATTAATCATCCCACACACACCCTCTGTAACGTCGGGCTCTTCTGCTGCGTCGTCGTCTCAGTCCATTGTAGAACCACATATCATTTTGTGGGACGTAATTGCGAGTTAGTTCCATTACATTTTTATATTTTGAAAAGGAATGGAAGTATGATGGCTGAATGTTGTTTAACATTAATAGAGTAAAGTTATGGATGTTGAATATTTTTACTGGATTGTTACAGAGTAGTCTAAAACTCTCTCTACATAATATGTTTCCTGTATAGACTTGAGATTTTTCATAAGAAAAAAACTCTATATGTCGTTATAAAATACTTTTGTTACCATTAGAAATGATGTAAAGAGATATCTGGAACAAACCTATTAATAGGTCAACGAAGTTAAAAATCATTCCTTTGGGTAACTTTAGTTACAACAAACTTTTCACTTGTCTTCTCTATGATACTAGTATACGGTAGTGAAACTTTCTATTTTCTTTGCACGTTTTTCAGTGTTTCCGAAGGCATGGTGGGGACGGTAGAGCTCCAGGAGCTAACTCTATACTGAAACAAATTAATAAGACACACAGCTCCATCGCTTGAGTAACGCGAGAACTAACGACTGGAGCTACATCTTTCTGGCACCAAAGGAACAAGTTTTTATTTTACCACTTGATAATACATGTAACTACAAATTCCCCTAGATTGGAGCTACATCCATTTTGCAGCAAACCCTTCCATTATAGAAGAAAAACTTAATTATATCATAGAAAAAGTAGGAAATATATATTAATTATATCATATAATTATAAATATAATTAATTATGTCATAGAATTAGAGATAATAATTCAGGAAAACCAGCAATTTCAGCACATTTTGATTAGAATTCAAGTCACAATACATCAAAATTTATAGTGCAAGATTTCGAATAATAGTTATTTAAATATTATTTAAATTAACATATATATTTACTACTCTAAAGTAATTTGTATTCTAAACATATTCAAATAATAAAGTACAAGCTTCTATTGTTCAACTTGGATTCAATTTATTAAAATGTGTTATTTCCCAAATTCGATCGAATTTCGATTACGCTGCAGAAACGTTCTCGGTTTGCCTCTAAAAATTTAAAAACACTTTTTACCTTTACGTCTTGCTGCATAAAGGACAAAGAAAATTCACCGAGCAGTCTGTGAGGATTCGAAAGCTCCAGACGCAAAAAAATGGCAAAATCGTGACCGGGTGTCGAGACTATATCGTTTACGACGCGTTTTTTGAAGAAACCAAGACGAAATTGCACAAATACGAGGCCTGTTTGCCCCTCTCGTAGAAAAACGTGTTTCATTTCAATTCACTTCGGGAGTTAAGTCACGTGCTGCATTTTGGCCAATAAACTGGTCCTTGTCGAACCATAGTGTGGATAACTTCCAACCGTGGCGCAGTTAAGACAATAATGTAATACGTGATGTGAAATTCCTCTAGTTTGGGAATGATGTGATACCAAATCTGTCATTTCGTTTTAATTGGATTACATGGTTTAGTCGAATATGCCATTTTTCTTTAAAGAAAATATTAATTTCATATTTTCTAAAGAAACCTATAAAGTAAATCGACTTTTTTACACGTTTTTATTCATTCATTTAATTCATGTTTCATGTTTGCGAAAAGGACATTTTGAGATCTATTTTTCCCCTTAACAGTCTGATGTGAAAGTTTTTTAAATTTTGCGTCGATGACATTGCACTACTTTAATGTTTTCGGAACATAATTATCAACTAATGGTTTAATTTAATTTAGTTATATTAACGTCCTGTTTTAAATCAACACTAGGGCTATTTTAGGATGGACCTCGTCATTTTGAACCGCAGTCAGATGACGATGACGACACCTGATTTGGCACCCCCTCTCCAAATGTCCACATCACACCAATGGAAGGACGTTTAGTGATGGATTTGACGTGCACCAGATCCGCTTACAGGACGGGTCTTCGATGAAATCGGGTCTCGAACCTGAAGGCCACCGTTTCCGAGGCTGAGACTTTACCACCAGGCCTCCGCGGCCCTATCAACTAATGGATGAATTTATCTAAATTCTGTTCAAATTAAAGTTAAAATTTGATTATTTTAGATGAACCTTTACTTATCTAAGTCTTTGATAACTGAATTCCAATGTACATAAAAATTTGCTTTATAATACTAATATCTTGAGTATATTTTTAATACTCAAGATACAGGGTGTCCCACAAGCTCAAGACGAATATTTTGATATATAATATGTGGGGCCCCCGAATATAGGCATCATAGTCTAATTACATGTAGAACGTTATTACGAATCCGACAATTTGTATTCCAAATTACGATGGATGAGACGATTGCTTCCCTGGGTGACTATGTAAATTTGTGGCATTCCATGAGAGAAAAGTGTGTCTACTTGTGAATATGCAAATTCCAGCAGCGGCAAGGTAGACTAGAAAGCAGGCTTCATGAGAATGAGTCGCGTGTTACTCGCTAAGAAATTACTGAATACTGTAAGTAATCATTGTGGCTTAAAAATGAGCAAATATTTGATAGCATTGTGTTTTTATGGTGCTGACCCATTATGAATTGCAATCATCAGCGGTGTAGTGAAAAACATTAAAGAAAACATTTAGCAAATTGGAGCATTTTCACCAAAGACTGATCGGGTTGGATTCCATTAAGAAAACAGGCAATTGTTCAGAGTGACCACTTTACTCCACGGATCTTAATCCGTACGACTTTTTTTTTTATGAAGACGTTTGAAAGACACAGTGTGGCTCACACAGCACTCAACATTGGACGATTTGAGAGCAGCAATTGAAACTGAGCTCAAGGAAATCGGTAGAGATGTTTTGCAGAAAATAATTCTTAACTTCGATTCCAGAATTCACCATGTCATATTTTCGAACGGCCGGCATTTCGAAAATCTGTTGTATTAAAAGTCCATAATAAACATTTTCACTTGGTTTTTCTCCCATTTCTTGAAGTTTTCATGACATAAGCTTCACACCTTAATTAGACTATGACGCTATATTTGGAAACCCCACATGTTTTACATCCAAATACTCGTCTGGACGTGTTCTAACCAAATCTGTAAATATTAGACGATGCATACTTTGTGAGACACCCAGTACTACTTAGTATAGCTTTGATCAACATAAACAGAGTAAACTGAAGGCGTAGTCTGTAATAAAAAATTCCACTAAAATTTCATCACTCGGGAAAATGACAAATTTACAGCGAAAGATAAATTTGTATTCATTTAACTTTTTCACAAAATTATCATTGTGCACCAAGCTCCTGATATTCATCTTAACATTCAAAATTCCTTTTTGAATCTCAATTCTCAATTTTTTTTTTTCGAATCTCAATTTTTTTTTTGTAATTCGATGCATATGTCCTTTCAGTTAAGAATTTAATATTCAAAAATCCTTTTTGAATGTTATTATTTTAAAGGAATTTTGAATCCTTTTGGACTCTATATATGGAACTTATTTAAATGCCTATTTAAATCCCACATTTCATTTTAGACTTCTATTATCATTATTATTTCTGCGAAACAGACCAAACAGGTCGGATGGGCTGTATGAGTCTCTTGAAGGTATCCGAGGAATTTTTCTTGTAAATTAATCGCTACTTTAACTTAAATATGAATTCAAATCTCAAAGTTTTTGTAATTTGATGCATATATCATTTCAGTTAAGAGTTTAAACACAATTTTTTATCCTCCACAAGTAGGAAAAAATGTATTACGCCATCTTCATTTAAACTGATTCCGATAGTAGTAATTCAAAAACAACCAAAGAAATCAAATTGATCCAAGGATTTTTGGAAATCAGTTTAGATTTTGTAGAATCAATAAGAAAATTCTCCTTTCCTTTTCTGAGAGAGAGAGAGAGAGAGAGAGTTATAGCAGACGTTCTACTTTATTAAATATTTGATGGGAACAAAGACCACCCATTCCTTTGTTTCTCTCATTCCATTGTCAGATATTTCATTAAACGCACACGAGGGGATATTCGTTGCAAAAAGCAATAAATATTCATAAGTTATCCCTCAATACTATCTGGTTTAAAAGAGATTAAAAGTTATTAATGAGAATGAGAACAGGAATTTCATGAATATAAAACGATTCCATTCCATCCATCCTCGGATCACGGAAACCATTACTGAATATTTATCACAGATAAGAGAGGTATCATTTAAAATTGAAATATTTTAAATCGAAGGAGTGAAAACCTAATGATTGACGCCTACCTTTATAAAGAGAGCGTTTCTATTAAAAGCCAAACGGAATATACAGTCGCTACAAGCCAAACTCGGATACCGTAGGAAAAAAACTTATAGTGCCAAAATATTTTAATTAAAATGAATTAGAAAAAAGCTAAAAGGTTTTTTCTCAATAGTGCATTTATTGTGCAACTAAAAACAAAACCAAATAGCGCCAATTCATCAATTATAATTAATAAGTTAGACATAAAAGTAAAATTTGTGAAAAAAAGACAGGTAAAAGCGTTTCCTAAATAAGCGAAATCAGACCCAAGACTTAAATTCGCAAGGAACAAGAAAACATGGACTTTTCTTAATGGAAAAATGTCTTATTTGCTGATGAGAGCCAATTCGACATTTATGGATCCCATGACAATCCTTATGTCTGGAGAAAATTAAACAAGGAACTGCGTACAAAAAATTTGAAAGAAAATATGAAACATGGCGGCTGATCAGTTATGGTCTGGAGGGTTGTTTTCAGCTACTGACCCAGGAACCCTGCATTTTATTGATAGGAGAAGGAATCAGAGTGCACGCCTTGACATTTCAAAGAAGAAATTTGCCACAATGTGTGCAGAAACTTTCTCTTGGCAACGACTGGTGATAATGATCCCAAACGAAGTCTCTTAAATAATTGTCCCCACGTCATGGGCACTCCACCCCAAATCCCGAAAATTAATGGGAATACCAAGTTCAGTTATAAAGATAAGTCTGCCTCTTATCCTATGGCCCTAGTCCAATTTGTCGGTAAACTGGACAAACATCAAAGCACGCCAGAAACATAAGAGAGGGAAAAAAGGGGAAAGCGTGCTTCATCTACAGGAGGACAAGTCGTAGGAATGCCGTTTGCCACTCACACACTCACTTGCACAACCCTTTTTTGCAGAGGGGCTCTTTCACACTCCTCACAGATAGAACACAAGGGTGAAGAACAATCATGCCCGAACCGGGATTCCAATCCTGGACGCTCAGATCACGGGGAAGACGCGCTACTCCTAGGCCAGGACGGCGGCCCTGCTTCCATTTAATTTCCCTTATTCTAATGCAAGAGATTTGCTAAACGCGCCTCATCACGGGTAAAGAAATGTGATCAATCTTTCGACCTTGAGATATTGCTGTTAAGCTCATTGAATATGAATTCTTCTAACAGGTATTATAACGAGCCTCGGTATTATTTTATGTACACCCTGTGGCGAGATATGAGGAAAAAGCAAAGAGGTACAACCCGATGGAAATATATAAGTTCATGCCAGTAAGCATAGGGATTGGAATTTTTTAAATTTCTCTAAATATGGAGGAACATATTTCATGTGTTGATGAAATAACATTATCTTTTACACTTGGGAGATAAGGCAGATAGAATAATTTTTTTTAAAAACTGATTAAGATTATTTAGGCTTGTATTGTTTCGTTTCACGTAATTTGTAATTTGCATGAAACGAAAATCATTGAATGAAAAAAAGAAAGTGATCAGTGACATAAAGAGTTGCCGCAAGACATTCCTTCTATAAATTGTGTGACGTATAATTGTGTGATGCAGTCAAAGGAAGGAAAGGCAAATCAAGTTTAAAATGTTACGATGTTTCGAACCATAATTTCGACGTTGCTTTCCCTCGGGATTGGTGCAGACATAGACAATCATTAACCATTATGATTTTATTTTCCACACGGCAATAATCTGTTAAGTTTTTCATCATCTAGAATAAAACTTATAAATTTATAAAACTTATAAATAGTTTGAAGATTTAGAGCGAAACAATGCCATCTCAATTTTAGTTAAGGTTCTTGCTAAATTATAAGAAGACCTGCCGATCGCGTTTAATATATGGTAATTATTAATCGGGGATCAGCAGCATAAAGTAAGTCATATCACTGACTCTCCGACACGCCCGAAGGCACACCGATAATAAATACTGAATGACCGGACCGCCACAACAGCAACACTGGTGGGAACTGTGGTTGAGTCCTAAGAGCTATCACCGACCACGATACAACCCTTCCCTAAGGAAGTACGTCCCGTCATTGATGAGAGGAGCCAGACCTCCACTATTTCGTGTACCCTCCAGGGTGGCGAGATCCAACCACCATGCCGGAAGCATCCCATCCTCATTTCGAGATACCCCCCGCGGGGATGTAGTAGAAAGTAAGGGGAGAACGGGGCGGATTGTAAATGAGCCAGCACCAGATTTGTACAAAAAAAAAAAAACAAAAAAAAACAAGATAGTTTTTTATTTTACTTTTACAATCCAAATGTGTTGAGATACAACTTACTTCAATGCATCTGATTAAAAAACACCGAGTTTTATCTTAGAGAAAAACCTTTCGTGGCAAAGATAGTTTTAAAAAATATTCTCGGCATCTTTTTTTCCCATTAACTTCTGTAAAGAAACACATCCTCATTATAATTCGTACACTGCTCTTCTCCAACATATGTCGGTCACATGCACAAGTTTTCTCGCCAAGAAACTTTTTCTTACTTGAAATTTTCTGCAGAATAACTGAAAAAAATGTAGGCCATGAATGAGTGCTTTGAAAGTTCTGGACTCGCAAAAGACCTATTAAGTAAAATTATACTCGATGGTTAAGTTAATCATCCGCTTTAACCATAAAGAAAAAGTGGGAAAAAATTCTATATCCTTCGAAGCAAAGTAAAATGATGAATTTTTCTCCTTCAAGAAATAGCGATTCTGCTTCGGTGCGCACTCAACGGAAAGATGAATGGAGAAATTTTCAGTCATTTTTACAAAGGAGAAAAAAATCTGAAGGCGTAAGTGCCACAGTCGATTCATCTTGAGAACTTCAAACTGTTCTGCTACGTTTTTTATTCTTTGTTTACTTTTTTTAACTTGACTATACTACTTTCTTCAAACTGGTATTCTCTTTTTCTCAATTTTTTCACCTTATTTCTTTTCTTTTGGAAGTTCGATTATTATCGAGTTTTTATTTATCATTTCTTTTGAGTGAATTCTTTTCTCTTTTAGTAAAGTGGAAGAATAAATCGAAAATTCAGGCAGAGAGAAAATTGTTACGTTTGATCTTAAATTGCTGAAATATTTTTTTTTCATCGTTGAAATGAAAGAAAAACATAAGACGATACATTGTTTATAACTGAAAGTGCGTTTGTGATATAAATGCAAAATAAATAATTTTAAAAAAAATCAGATTTTTTTTTCTTAATTCATTGTTTTCACGGATTTTGAAAAATGAATTTGAATAAATTCTTTGATTTTTAAATTAAAAATGTGTCTGTGATCTCTTTTAGAATATTGAAAGCATTTTACACAAGTCTTTTACCAACTAATCTTTACACAAATCCTTTTTTTAATGAAAAAAATACTCTTTGAGATAAACAAAATATAATCCAGGTCAGTAGAAATCTTCAAGAAATCAAATAATTTTCGGCAAGGGAAGAAAAAAAACGAAACAATGTTTTAGAAGCTGCGTTTCAACGGAAAGGCGAAGTGCTTGCACAATTTTGGGAAACGTCTAAAACCGAAAAGAGAAATTTTCGTACCATTCATAATGTCAACATAGTTCACATAGTTCATAAACAATACAGAAAACCCAACAGCTAATTTCGAAAACAGAAATGTATATTGCCAACGGAAATACATACATCACAATAAAGAGCAATAAATATCTGAAAAGAATAGATCGAGCAGATAAACTTCTCAGCTATTTTATCAGAAGGATAACAAATAAGTGGCGTTAAGTCTCTTTAATTGTAATTTCTTCAATTCGTTCAGAACACCACAAAACAAAAATCTGCGTTTACATGTTTTTTTTTTTTTTTTTTTTTTTTTTTTTTTACTGAATTTATGTGATTTTTTGATAAAGAATAATTGACCCGCTTCCGAAGCGGGAATTCCGTTATCCCATTTTGATTAGACTTGCCTCCTACGCAGCGAAAATAATAAGTTGATACTGATTTCTGAAACAAATAAACGTAAACGAAGGGGATGCCATGTCTGCTCGCGATATAAACAAAAAAGACAACCGAACTAATTTGTGAATCTTGCGGAGTTGTGGTTTTGCTTCCTACCATTTAAAAGTGAAATACCAAAAATTCATATTTTATTATATATATATATATATATAAATATGAAGAGAAAAATATTCTCTTATTTCGTGATCATGTTCCACTTTCTCCATTTAAGTAGTTTTGTAAAATTGCTGAATCGGCTAAAAGCCTAACTTTCCCACACTCCGAGTGAAGGGACAAAATACCGCTGACGAGACAAATTCTTTTTGAAAAGATGTGTTTTCCCTTATCTCGTCAACGCGTGTAACGAAAATCCCTATCGAAATCTCATTATATATTAGCACTATGAAGAAATATTTTCCCTATCCATTTCTCAGGTTATATAAGACCAGGGATAAAATGCCCAAGAGTTTCTTCTTGATTCCTCTCTGTGCCGTTCTGTGTCGTTCTATGTGCTCATCGCTTGTACATATGCCTGCTTCTCCAAAACGAAATAAAACGACGTCACGAAATCGAAAGTCTTTTCACTGTCTTCAAAACTGCATCCTGCTTTGCATAAAATAATGCTTGCATATATATATATATGGAAAGAAACCCATGGCGACATGCGGAAATATCTGAATCAATCTTAGCAGTTATAAACAAAAGAATTCTGATTATGAGTGCGAATGCCACAGAGTTAAGTACTCAAATTACATAAATCATTGTATAGAAAATTTCAACGAGCATTAATCCAGCAAACCAGTTAGCCACCAAAGGCGGCAAGTAATATAATAATTTTTAGGAAAGCTGTCAGATTATAAATTTTTAAGAAACTTGTTTATTACCTCAATTTAAATGTTTCATTACTATTTTAAAATTCTCTTAAATTACAAGGAAATGAAATTTTTAAAAATTTTAGAATTCGAATGGAAATTTAATTAATAAATATGAAATTGAACTCTTCAAATTTATCATAAAAATATACCAAATTTTACTGTCTCTTTCAGTAAGTAAGTCGTCAGCAGTCTCCCTTCCACGGTTTCAATAATACCATTTAGTTTTTTTGTTCTTTTGGATAAACGTTAAAAATAAAATCAGAATGACCGTTTAACAAAATCCGTCTATCAAGTTATGTTGAATCGTCTTTTCTCATATGAAACTTTTTAGCAAAAACATATGAAAAGTTCGTCCCCATTGGAATACCTTTAATTTGTTTATAAAGATTAAGCCTATTAAAAATATGATTTTTTAAAACATTAGATTTACATAATTTAATCCAATTAGCTTTAATAATAATATCTTTATTCAAATATTCTTCAGAAATAATGACCGAAATCTTTTAACGGGATGGCACTTAATGATTGTTACATTATATATATATATATATATATATATATATATATATATTAGGGTGTCCCATGAGTTTCTTTCCTATTTCTAATATGAAGTGAATACACAATATTTACTGTTTAAGATATTATTTATTTTGTTATATAAGGACCCTTTTGCTCTCTTACCTTCTTCCATCTCTCAGGAAGCCTCATTATGCCTTCTTTCCAAAATTATTGCGGTTTTGGATAAGAAATAATCCTCGAAGGACGCTTTTATTTCGCTGATTGATTTAAAGCGCTTATCGCGAAGAGAATTTTTTAAGGACTGAAAGAAGTAATAATCAGATGAAACGAGATATAGAGAGTAGGCAGGATGCGGTAAAACATCCCAATCAAACTGTAAGAGCTTCTCTCTTAAGAATATTCATTCATTCTGGCCGTTTTTTGCTATGGCAGTTTTCAATTGATCCAGTTAATGACATTATTTCGAAGAATTTATTGTTTCACCGTGAAGAAGGAGCTAGTAGAAAATGACGCCTTTCCAATCCCACCAAGACGCTGAGGATGAAAGTCGTAAAAGAGGCTGTAGCACAAACGAAACGTATTATAAAGCAGCCCTGGTGAGACTGAAGTCGATGACACAGGTGGCTAATAGAGAAGCCTGCATGTTTGCACAGGCAGAGCCAGATTCGGCCATGCATAGCGCGATGAGAAAGAAACTTTTGGGACACCCTAATATTATAATCTTTAAGCCTTTTCATCTAGAAATATGTTTTGTACTCTTATGTTCTAATTTTAAATATTCAATCTAACTAAATCCTCTTTTCAGAGTATCTTTACCATACAACTGCACATCATCCAAATAAAGATGCACAAATCATTGTTCTACAGCAAAAGGCAAATTTGATGACGCATGCCTATCAATCATCACAGCAAATCCGATAAGAATAATTTACTGGCACAATCTGACCGTAGAGGCACGTCCCCGTAAACTCGGCAGATAAGAAATAGAGTCTCGTTATAAATGCTTAGTTGATTGAATGTTCTTTTTGTAGAAATGAAAGCGGCTCTCTTTTCACAAAATCCGAGCGCTCGATTGCTCCGACGAAGAGAGGAAATGGGTTTTTGACAAGAGAACTAAATGAAAGTATGATCGTCTCATAAATTCAATTTCAGATTCTATGTAACATAAAGAGTTTTTATTACTCACTGTCTCGGAATCTGCTTAAAAGGATTCATTCCTATAAAATTCATTTTTGGAATTGCCTTTTTTTATATACATAAAAATGCTCAGGACAGCTCTCTCTCTCGTACTCTGTATAATACGATTCTAATTATGATTAGAGTTTCTGCAGCACTTTTCGCTTTGACTTTTTATAAAAGTTAAACGATGAATTTTCGTAACAGCCTTTTACCCATTTTAGGGGCGGGCCATTATAATTTTTGAAATATCATGAAAAAATGTGATTAACATAGATTTTGCAATCCATTTTTTTTTTTAATATCCCTCCTTTCACAGGGGGTACTGCCCTGGTTTGAGGAAGCCACCCGTCTAGAGCAATCTCTGTGTAAGAAAATCTTTCGAAATAATTGCACAAATTTCGTGTGTATAATATCAATAATTATGAATATTTTATTTTAATAAACATTTTTATTTATGTTTTAAGCAATTTGAAATATCTAACGGAAGGTAAATGTGAAATGTTTTCTGGTTTCAAATATGGGTGGTCTTTCTCAGAAGGCAATAAAAAATTCCTCCCCTCCCCCTCCACAAGCACAAAATCTGCATCGCTCCCTTCTCTGAAAAATATCAAGTTATAGCTTTCCCAAGGATACGAGAGGCTGAAAAACAAAAGAAAAAAGAACGGAAAAATAGATGTCCTAGACGGGCAGTGTCCCCAAATGAGACCACCCAGAAATAATCACTTTGGTTCGTTGTTAAATTAATTAGAAGCTTCAAAACAATTATGATTTAAAACCTCATGGATAGTGCAAGGAAGCGGGTGACTGATTTTGATCAAATTTCAATTCTTAAGAACATTAAAAAAAAATCCCACATTTCAGGCAAAAAAAATCGAAATATATTTATTATAAAATGAATGCCAAAAAAGCAATATAAAATTGCAAGGGTTGCCATCTATTCAGTAGAAAAGAAACCAATGACACTTTTCCAACATTTTTTTTTTGAGTTTTAAAAGTTTTTTTTTACAGAAAATTTAAATTGATGTCCTTTTTTGCGACCATCGCCCCTGAAAGGGTTGCATCAAATGATGCAATTACAAAAAAATATCCTGAATATTAATTTCACTGCGAGGCAATGAATCGGAACTTCATTTGTTCTGCTTCGAACTGAACAAAATTCTACTTTCTTAGAAATAAAAAAAAAAAACTTGGTGATTAAGCTACTTTTCCAAAATACAGATATAAATTCCATGATTGGAACCTATACTCTGTTTCACCCTAACTTGGCAGTATTGTAAAAGGTAGAAAATGTGACGCTCCGCGTTGGGAAAGAGTTCCCCATCAATTCCGACTTTAAAATAGTTAAAATGTGCCGAAATTTATCAAATAATATCATAAATTACAGAAATCCTTTTTTTATCAGTATGTATTTAAAATTATTCTCAAGTTAGAAGTGCTTATCTGTTAAGTATTTTGTAAATACAGCGAACGAATAAAACTAAAAGATTGACATAATGAATTCCACTTTGGCTAGAACCGGTCTTCAAGGTCAAATATTTGGCGCGCTTTTCTTTTACGTCTCCGCCAACTCAGCTTCATTCAGTTCGCAACCGTTATCATCTTTCGTACTTTATTATTCTCGCTTTTTTACCAGCTGATATTTTTGATACTATTAATCACATTAGTAGTTATTAGTTTTGATTGTTGAATATTTATTCGATTCGTCATTTTTATTCACTTCTAAAATGTCTGAAAAAGAGAAAGTGTTATCACCGACTACGCTGAGCACACCTTCAAGACGAGTGAAACCAACAAAAAGTGCAGCATGCAGAAACGTATTAAACGTTTATTCTCGTCTCCGAGAAAACCCTCAAGATTCTATCAATCAAACCGTCGATAAAGTTTCGCACCTTACAGGTGTTTCGCAATGAACAGTTTTCCTTTTGAGAAAATAAATAAAGGCATCCAGTCCTTTAAGTACCCATGGAAAGAAACGACCAGGCTCAGTAGGTAAACATTCAGGTCTTGTCAAATATGATGATTTTACATTATCCTGTATTTGACTAAAAATCCATGCATTTTTTTCGTAGAAATGAGATCCCAACATTAGATAAAGTTTTAAAAGATGTGAACGATGATACAGATATCTTTTCGAAAAGCACAGATATCTTTTAGATATGATACAGATATCTTTTAGCCGAACTACGCTTTACAGAATATTAGGATTTTCTTTTGATGAAACGAAATGAAATAACATTAATGATTTATTAAAATAATATATCAATAATATTGAAAAAATAATGAAAATAAGGAAACAATTAATTCTCCGATAAAGTGATAATTTAATAAAGTAAATAAATATTTACTATTTGGCGAAAAATTTGCGAGATAAAGTTTCGCCAGCGATCTGCATTTCTAGTAACTTTGTACTTTAAAGTAACCCAGTTCCCCTGACAACGACTGCGATTCGGCATGCCTAGAATATACACTACTGCCAAGTTAGGGTGAAACAGAGTATAGCAAGATAATACAGGGTGGTTACAATTAAACTTCCCCTAGAAACAGCATCCCACAACGCAAACGGTTGAGAGGATTGCAGCGGAATTTGGTATATATGCGATACACGAGATGCGCTCGGGAAATTAAAAAAAAAAAAAAAAAAAAAAAAAAAATCCAAAAATGTCCATCAGGGGGCACCTTTTACGGAAAAGCATATTATATAAACTGTTGAACAAACTGTCCATCGACTTGAAATTTTGTAAGTGGTCACATGCAGCACCTTTTCCTACATCGTCCTGGAAAAGATTGACATCTGCTCCTCTTGTGAAATTTGGTCCTAATCAATTCTTGTTTCTACAAACTGCACCGTTTTCTCAAACAGCATACTGTTATTTTTCCTTACCTTTATTTAATGTGGTTCGATGACAAGGTGAAACTAATGAATAAATGTTAACAATGTTTCTGTATTCCGTTTTTAGTCATTTATTGTGTAAAATTTAATGTTTTTCTAGAAAAGACGCCCTCTGATAGACATTTTGGAACTAATTATTTTTATTGTTATTTCGAAAGTTGTTTTTGCGTGAGCGCATCTCGTGTATAGTCTATGCGCGAAATTTCGTTGCCATCCGTTCATCCGTTTGCATTGTAGGATGCTGTTTACAGGGGAAGTTTAATTGTAACCATCCTGCAATTTAGACTTCTTTCGTTCTTTTAGTCTAACCTTTGTATTCTAAGCGTAACAAATTTTTTATAGCACAATTTACTAAAGAAATGGCAGACCTAAAATATTATCACGAGAGTAGCTATTAAAGAGAAAAATATTCTTTGACACCTGTGTTTGAAAAAATGCAAAGGCACATGACAGACAGATGAAATTAAAAAAAAATTGAACTTCATTGTAAAATATTGTCACAAACTGTGTTTAAAACCAATACTGAAACAATTAGTAAAATTGAAAGAAAAAAATAATGCCATGGAAAATATTTCACATGTTATAAGAATAACTTTTGTGCGATAATATGATGCATAGTTATAGGAGAGAATTTTGAACTTTCAATAAATTTTAGTTAATTGAAAATCGAACAAAAACAATAAGAAATCAGTAACCAAACTCACTGAGCCTCACGATCTCCTCTTCACTTTGTTTTGAACGATTTTTGTGATTCGCAATTCATAGAAAGAGAGTATTGTCCTATAAAAAATTTAATATTGTATTTCAAGAAGACTGTTTGGAACTAATTAGGACTTGTTAAGTTTTGTATAGAAAATGACACGCATTAAAAAAAATCAAGTATCTAGCTTTGAAGATAAACGAGATCTATTTTCAGACAAACAAGTTAAATCAAGAATCGTTATAAAGAGACAATAATACAATCTTCAATAATATTTGACTTCCGAGTTTTCAATGGATGGTCATGTTTTAAACCACCAAAAAAATTCATTTTAAAATTAAATCTGTTTGTCCACAAACAGCTCAAAAATTAAACGCCTGTATTTCTGAAATATAGATTTCCAACATATTTTAAGCAATGTACAGGGTGATTATAATTCAAGTTCCACTTTGAAAGGGTCATAAAAGGAAAACTACAGGACTAAATGTTATCAAACTTGTTATAGTTCAGCAACGGATTGTAAAACCCTCCGCGCTTTTGCGCATGCGTTAGGATGGGTTTAATTCGTCAAAATAGGGTGAAAGGAAAGATGAAAGGAAGAGATGCTTACATTTACTGGTATCTAATAGGGGAAATCCAAGGTCAAAGGGAATACCGGAAACACACTCATCGCTCCGCGTTTCACCCCTTAATGAGATGGAATCGTCCAAATGCGGTCGTCTCAGAATCTGTTGATGAACTAGAATAGTTTAAAGGAGGTCGTGGGAATTTCTTTTTCGCCAAAAAAAGAAAAAAGAAAAAAAAGGGAGGGGAATTCAAAAGACTCCCCACCAGGGGAGAAATGGCGTTGCATCAATATTATTAAGCAAAATAGGACGGGAAGACATCAGTTTAAAATGTGTTTCATCGTTTCTGAAACGCGTTACAAAGCATGCTCAGTATGTGTTATCTCAAAAATACTTTTATGCTGATCATCTAAACAATTTGGCGGAACTGAAAGATGCAACAGAATGACATGCGCGTAACTTTCCTTCTCATATGCTAAGAGCTACTGTCGAGAATGCAGTAATGCGATTTAACTTGCTTTCAGAAAATGGTGGACGCCACATTGAACATACTTTGTGACATTTGAAACCGATGTCCTATTTTGCTTAACAATATTGCATACAACGCCATTTCTCACCTGGTGGAGAGTTTTTGTAATTTTTTGGGAGGAAAGAAATCTCCATAACCTTTTTCAAACTATTTGCAAGTTTGATAATATTTAGTCTATTATTTTTTTTCTTTTTATGACCACTTCAAAGTGGAATTTTAATTATAATCACCCTGTATTCTTTATATTTAGAAGTTCCTAACCACTGAATACGATAAATCAATAGGAATTAGGTCATGCGTACGCGTGAAGGTAATGTTGTAATAACACAAATATATATATATTACTTTTCTCAAAAATAATGGAAAATCAGATAAAAGAAAGTCCGAAATCATACTTAGGAGAAACGGAAGAAAAGTCTGAAGCTCTCAATCCATAATAGAATAAATCAGTGAACTCTTGTGTACAGCCAACCACCCCTGAATGTAGCAGTATCGACAGGATTAGTTCTTGCATACTGCTATCTTTAGCATAATCCGGCCCTAACACTGACCAATTCATCAAATTGACATCCTCTTCAAGGCAACTGGGCCCTTATTCTGTAGTACTATTCGGAATTTCAATATAACCTTGCCCCATTTATCAGCCTCATTATCGGGTGCGCAAATTCCAACTTTTGTTTCGGCGTTAAACAAATCATATGATTTATTTATGTTTAAAGTGATTGATTAATCGATACGGGAATAAAGCTGAACATGAATAAAGTTGATTAAGGAATCGTAAATTTCACGTTATATTTATATATTTTGAACGCTGAATCGTAATAAAAGTCGACGAGCTGACATCGGTCATTTTTATTATTTAATGTTCATGCTGATTCATTATATTTTCCTTTAGAAAGTTGGATTTATTGTTAATGTTTTTCCTCCACTTTTTTTTGTATTTCTATTGAATTTTTTTCCTTTATGGGGTGACTATTTGTTTTGATTCTTTTTTGTTATGTAGTGATGATCTGAACGTTCATGACTGATTTTGATTCATGCGATTTCTTGCCTTTATAATCTATTTTTGATATAACTATATATTTGCATTTAAAATATGGCAATAAATGTTAATTTTTTAAAAAGAAATTCTAATGCACTTTGGCAATGGGAATGAGATTTTTCTACATAAACTTTTGTCAGTTAATCAGTAGAATCAGTAGTCAGTTAATCAGTTATATCCGAGATATTATTAGCAGTGTAACAAACAACAGGCACATTTACAAGAATGAAAAGAATAAAATATTAATAGTTTTCACGAGTACAGCACTCCTGAGAAGAGTATATTGGTTATCGTAGTCAACTTAATGCAGTGGGTAGTATACTTTTGTATACTTAAGTATACAAAATAGATATTATGAGACTCAGATTCCTGAAACTAGTTCATAAGCAGAAGATTATCATATTGGAACAGAAGATTATCATATTAGGAATATATACATACAGAAGATGATCATATTAGGTCACATGGTATATCGATACAAAATTAATTCAGTGCGGGTTTCATTTATGAGGGCATTTAACTCATTTTGTTGCAATAAAATGATGCACAATGTCACATCGAAATATAAATCATTATGAATGTCATTTGAATGCTTAAACGAATGAAAAATATTTTTGTGCAGAGAGAGGGTCGAGGGCTCGAAAATTGAGACTTATCTGGTGATTCGAGAGAGGGAAGAAGTTCTGATTAGATTAATGAATTGAAACGTGCCCGTTTTATCATAAAAACAACATCGATTTTGTACGAAATATGACGATGATTTGACTGGCTGATTATGAGAATAATCAGACTGTCTGAAATTATTGAAATGTTTTCTTACATTTTGTATCGAGAGCCATAATTAATACATTCATAGCGCAAAACACGTCATGTGAATGAATGTGAAGAATCGAGGTTCCCACTTTTCTTTTTCCCAAAACTAAGATGAATTCAAGCGATGAATTTGGACAGCGTACAAAATGCAAGATGCGTGAAAATTCCTCCGTTTAACCTTTTATAAAGAATTTGAAAAGCTACTCGAAACTTGCAAGAGAGAACCAAGCTCCATATTTCTGTGAGGAGCAAAGCATTAAATTTGATAAAATCATTTTTTAAAGTAAAATTCTAACAATGTAAAATCAAATTTTTCTCTTAAGTTAATTAATTTTTTTTATGCAATCAGTAGCTTCAGGGCCTTGGGCAAATACTGTTCTTTTATAATACAAAATTCTGAAAAATAGATGAAAATGAGCTTTTTTTACGTTCGTTTAAAGTTTCGCTCTTCGGGCAATGACGTTATTGTCCATCAGCTTCGAATTTTGTCAAGACTTAAAATTCATTTATTCTCTTTCATTAGCCATTCACCAACTCATTTATATTTAGCTTGCTTTAAGAAAATATTAATAGTTTATTATTTGAATGAACTGAATCTTGCAACAAAGAAAATGATTAACATTTAACAATCCGTTGCAGCCAATAAGAAATTATAATCAAATGAATATTAAAATAGTTTATTTTCAGAAATAATATGAATAAATTCTTAAAAATTGCTTAAAAAATCATTTTAATCAATGCCAACTGTCCTATTTGAAATGATTTATGTTAATATTTCTAATATATGTGTTTGTGTGAGAGCGTACGAGCGCGTAAACAAACGATTCGATCATGTTCCTAACATTTTTTATAAATGCAGTAGCTGTTAAAGTGCAAGTAACGAACAGCTAGAAATATCCAGATTCACAAAGAAAAAAAATTAATTTCTTTTGAGCAAAATACTAGCAACTGAACTGGCAAATATTCGATGTCAAACGATGAAATTGTAAAAAATCTATTGCCAAAGTGAAAGCCTAAAAAAAAAAAAAAAAAAAAAAAAGATTTTTATTATTCACGCATTTTCGTCTCCACCTGCTTCAAAATTAACTTTATCATCTTTTTTCTTGGACATATTTTATAATTCTTTTTTTGAAAAAAAAAAGTTACCACATGCATATTTTCAAAAAATATAGTGACTAAACAAAACTGAAATTTCGCACACCAGCTCATCACATAGAACCTCTATTTCCGGATTTTCTACTTCGTTGGTTATAATATACGATGATATTTCGAAGAATACATCCGTACATGGAACTGTAAAAATACTTTCAAGACAATCGAGATGGGAAGGTTTCAAGTGGAATTCAATGAATCAGTTTCCCCGGATCTTTATTCCCAAAAACCTGACATTCGAATCAAATCTGCATACAATATACAAGCATTATTTTTTTTTGGGGGGGGGTATGAATTAGTAGATTTTGAACCTTTAGATTTATCTTTCACACTGAGTCCAATTTAAAAATACAGGGTGGTTATAATCAAACTTTCCCTATAAAAAACATCATACAACACAAACGGGCGAACGGATTGCAACGAAATTCGGTATATAGACTATATACAAGATGCGCTCACGACACTTCGAAAAAAAAATAGCTGAAAGTTTTTTTTTTTTTTTTTTTTTTTTTTTTAATAGCTGCAATTAGCTGAATGTTTTCCAGCTTTTTTTTGGAAAAACATTAAATTTAATACAATAAACGATCAAAACGGAATACAGAAACAATATTAAAATTTATTGACTAGTTTCTGATCACCTTGTCATCGAACTACATTAAGTAAAAAGTAAGAAAAAAAATAACATTGCATTGCTTGAGAAATAAAAAAAAAAAGGTCAGTTTGCAGAAACAAGAACAGACTAGGACGAAATGGCACAAGAGGAGCAGATGTTAATCGTGTCCAGGACGATGTAGGGAAGGATGCTCCACGTGGCAACCCTCATTCACCTGCAAAATTTCAAGTCGGTGGACAGTGAGCTCAACAACAGATAGTAACTGATCAGTTGCGATACTTCGTACATGAAGCGTTGTATAATTTCTAGCATTTCCAGGTTTTTCATTTTATTCCTAATAATTCTTGTTCTGGATTGTTAATGTTGTTTCTGTATTCCGTTTGGGTCGTTTATTGTGTTAAATTTAATGTTTTTCTACAAAAGGCGCCCTCTGGTGGACATTTTGAAAGATTTTTTTCCCCTCCCGAAATTCCGTGAGCTCATCTCGCGTATAATCTGTATATCAAATTTCGTTGCAATCCGTTCACCCGTTTGCGTTGTAGCATGGCATGCTGTTTACATGGGAAGTTTGATTATAACCACCCTGTATGTTCGTATAGATTAATTATAATAGGTAATTTTTAAAGCATAACAGCTTACTCAATCTTTTGCACTTGCGTACGTGCTTTCAACTGAGCTTGAGTAAATAAAAATCCGAAGTCGGGAGTGAAAATTTTGATTTGTTAAAAATAGATTGCAACTTTGTATTGAATAGACAAACAAATAGATAAGAATGTGAATTAATTTTGCATTGTAATCAAGTTTTGAGCTAAGCTCATCGGGGAATTAGTTTAAAATAGATTGCGAAATTTCATCACAAGACCGCGAGTTAATAAAAAACACGCTAAATAAACGTGCCGATTCTTTCTCACCCGTTTAAACCAATTTCATTGCATTCTTTCGAGCTGTAATTGAAAAACTTTGCCTTTAGTCGTATGAAAAGGTGTTAAAATCAAAAAAATGTTCTAAAACTTTCCTACATTTTTTACACAAATCAAGTTTTTTCCCACACTGATGGATTTGAAACTCAAAATTTCAAATGCACTTCTCTAGTACTTAATATGTAATCAATATAAAAAAAAATAAGAAAATATAAATAATTCGTGTTTGCACTTAAGAAAAACTCTGCTTTCACACAATTACAGAAGATGCATCCATAATTACTATTTTCACTACGCAGATTTGCATGATTTCAAATAAAAGTATTTACAAGTAGTTTTGGATATATAAGGTAGTCATATCACTGACTCTCCGATCCGACAGAGGGCACACGGAAAAATAATATTGAATGACCGGACTTCCACAGTAGCAACTCTGGTGGGAACTATGGTTGAATCCTACGGGCCATCACCGATCACGGTACAAGCTTTCCCTAAGGAAGTACGTTCCGTCATTGTTGGGAGGAGCCACAACCTCGCCTTTTCGTGTACTCTCCAGGTTGGCGAGATCCAGTTAATATGCTGGAAGCATCTCATACTCGTCTCGAGGTGCCTCCCAGGGGGTACGTCAGTCATAAAACAAATTCTAAATCATAGGAAATTAGCAAAATTCTAAATCATAATTGAGATGAGATCCGTATCTTAGAATACAGCCCATTTCTTATACAAACAAGTAAATATTGAAATAGAAGTGTTTGAACTATATTTGTATCTTTCACCATTATTAACGTATAACCAAATGAATTTTTTGCAAGGAAAGATAAAAGCCATCACAAAAAGAGAAACTGTATCTCTAAGCTTGCTTAAATGCCACAATACCTCAAATTAGAGCCGCAGACTGAGAAAAAAAAAATATTTTCAGGAATCACAAATTATTCTTTCATTCATTTATTTCTCTTCCGCGTAAACTTTCTTTAAAAAACACTTTCTTCATTTCCGTCATCCTTTAACGACTTTCAAATTAATTAACTTGTTTAATTGCTAAGTGTACACTTTGTTTCTGGCTGAAAGTTCTTTCTAATGTCATCATATTCTACTTAGTTTTTTTCACCCTGCCTGACAGCTGCCGGGAAGAAATTTGTAAGAAGAAAAGCGCTTTCTTCAGCGATGCAAAGATTTCGCCTCCTTAGGAAATAAAACGTAACACACACATATAAAAAAAATTGACCATGTGTACGCTAAACAAGTTATGCTGTGATGCGTGACTTACCATTTGGTACAAGACAAGTTTCACAATCATTTCCGCTTAATATTTTACATTTTCTTTCTGGAACCAGAAAAAGAATCCAAACTGCTTCTTAGTTTGTAAAAAAAAAATATTCAGGGTAGTTATAATGACAGTTCCCCTTTGAAGTGATCATAAAAGGGAAAACTACGGGAACAAATGTTATCAAACTTGGTAATAGGTAAAAGAAACATGGAAAAGTTCGAAAACTCACCCCCAGGGGAGAAATGGCACTGCATGCAATAATGTTAAACAAAATAGCGCATGAAAACATCAGTTTAAAATGAGTTTAATTATTTGTGAAACGTGTTTGCAAAGCATGCTCACAAGGTGAGCAGAATAAGGTCCCGTATGGAAGCAGATTAGGACGAAAATGATTTTGGCTATGTACTGTTTATTCAGTTATCCATATTATAAATAGCAAGAAACACTGGCTATAATCTTATTGAACCAAAAATGTTTGCTTTCTAAATAACCTTTTTTTCTCTTTAGAGAGCTATTTGTTCTTTTGGCAGCTATCGTATCCACAGCAGATTTTTTTTATAATTAATCTTATTAGTGACAAAAACAATTTATTTTTTCCATAATTAATAACGTAATTCCATATTTTTTTTTAAAAAAAAAAGAGAGTGAATACTTTAGTACTGACATCTTCCTATTTAGATACTAAAATACATTCCTTAAATAAATCATCAAAAATTGCCGCCTGGATATGAAAATTCCTTTAAAAGGAACGGGAAAAGCATGCTATTTCTTACTAAAATAGCTTTTCCCTTATTTAAAAGTCATTTTTTTCCAGCTATTCTAAAAATAATGCATGAATTTTTTGTAATATTTTGTGGAAGAGTGTTACAGGAAAATGTTGTTCAGTAAGCTAAAGGAAAGAATTTTAAAGTGAAATTCTATCATAAAAATTAATATTTCTTACGATATAAAGTAAAAATGGTTTCTTACTTTTAACTTTTTCTCAGTCAGGTTTTTGTAAATTCAACGAACAATAATACTAATTAAATTGCAACACATGATATTCACTTTCGTACCACATCGGTTTAGTTGGCATGTAGAATCTCAACTTTGAGATTATAGTGCAGTAACAAAAAAAAAAAAAAAAAAAAAAAAATTAAGGAATGACCTTGTTTTGTCTCAGAAGAATTTCACTAAATATTCTTCTTTAAAAAATGGTGTATAATTAAAAAAAATAATTAAACACAAAATCTAATATGGCCATATATGCAAAGCTTACAATGAAATTGTAAACTGTAAGATGTATTGAAGATGTAAGATGTATAAAACAACAACAACAAAAAAAAATGATTATAAATTTAGTATAAAAATTGAGCAAATATTTGTAAAAAATAAATTTTTCTACTAGATACAAGGCAGATTTCCTCCATATTTTGAAGAAAAAAAAATATGAATCTGTTTTAAGAGTAACTAATGTACTTTACTTACTAAAACTACTTCAGTTTTAGCGTCTTCCGCCGCTTTTAACAAGTGAAAAAAAACTTACAATGTTGGAAATATATTTCATTATTAAGAATTAAAACTTGCACATGTTATGTTTTAATAAATAATTCTAATAAGATATAACCTATTGGAGAAATTTTATTTAGAGTAGATAAATAATGAACTGAATAAATCTTTATAGAAGTTGTGAAATAAAACTTCCCGAAGCAACGCGTTTAAGCAAAGCAGAAGTATCATTTCACTTTCTTTTAATCGAATAAAAGAATTAATTAAAAAGAATTCCTAAATGACGTACTTGATTAAGAAAGCAAACGTCCCCAAAGGTTCCAACAAACTAAAAAAATATACAATCAAATATCACACATTCCATATTCTGTCTAAACTTCCTTCTGTTTCCCTCCCTCTCTCTTTGTACCTTCCTTTAACAACTTTCCTGTTCCAAATTAATTGATTCTATTAATATCTTCCTTTTTGTTGTTGTTGTTGTTTTGAAGTCGATGGAACATTACACTACTTTAAAGGGACAGAGGACTTTAAAAAAAGCAAAAATGGACGAAAGCGTGCAATTTTATTTTTATCGTTTTCAACACCAAAATATAAGTTTATATTCAACTAAAACAGTGTTATAAAATGTATTGTTTAAAAAAATATTTGAAGGGTTAAATGAAAAAAAAAAACATCTTAATGATTTTCTCAAAATGATATTGTAATTAGATTTAAATACATTTGAAATGTTCCAGGTGTCTTCATTTTTGGAGAAATTAAATGAAATCGATAGTGAAGATTTCGGTCAAACATTAAAAGGAAATGGAGTATGCATTTTATGTTTCAAGTTTTTTTTAGCTCGTTAGAAGTCAATTTTAGTTCAGAAAAACATAAAATTTCTATGAAAATTCAGCAAGTGTGCATAAAAATATTTCTAAAAAATGGCATTTAATTGGAATTACAAAATTATATGTAGTTTTATTCCAAACAAATTTACATTGGGTAATAAGAAAAAAAAATAATAAAAAAAATTTAAAAATTAAGATGTCTGAAATATTTTGAAATGTTTAAAAATTACATATTTTTTAAAAATAATGTATTTTGTTTTAAAATATTTTTTAAGAAATTTGACGTGTTTATATTTTAATACATATGCATAAAAAATTTAAAAACCCTAACTGAATAATTCCCAAAAGTGTCTAATAGTCCATTTAAAACCGAATATTTTCCTTTTTTTTTTTATGGGAACTCGATGCGATCCTGTACTACTTTAAAATGCAGATTTTTTTCCTTTCAATAAATGGCAAAACGGAAAACAATTGCTTCCTTATGTTTTGCAAAGCACAATGAAAATTATCTTTTCTTCGCTCGTCTTATTTTGCGAAATGAGGAGCTGAGAATGTGGATAAAACCAACTGTGGCTGAGAAATAATGATTTGAAATCAGTCCTATCACTAATCTATGTTTTACAGATCATCCTAATTTTTGCTTTTTCATCTAGAATTAAATATTAGAAAGCTGTTTTAACACTAGAACGTCCGTCGGTGTCGATTGGACACCGGAGACTGTTTAGTTTGTTCTCCTTTCTGCATTTTAGCAGGGAATTTGAAAAAAACTTCGTGACTTTTAAACATTTTTCATGGTGATTACACAGAAAATGTTTTGCGGTTTTATGTTAATTGGGAGAAATTTTACAACTAAATATACCTAGAACGTCGGCTGGTGCTGTGGTCGGCTGGTGGACACCAAGGCAATTTACATTATAAAGAGCTATCGTTCAACAAACGATACTTTACTAAGTAAAACAAACTTCCCAAAATACTATTGCACATTTGTTTGGCCTTCAATGCAGTGTTACTGGGTTCACAGTGGAAAGGAATCGATTATTCTAAAATTGTAGTGTCTAAGTGCTTCGTAACTCCGCATTTGCTTATTTGCTCATAAAAAAAAAATTCATTCGATTTTCGAACCTTGTGCAGAGCAGACACCCTGAAACTTCAGGACAAGTACGAGAGCAGACACCCTGAAACGATTTAACTTTCAGAAAATGGTGGAAGCCGCATTGAACATAATTTGTAGCAAGTTTCAGAAACGATTAAATACATTTGAATAGCCCTAGTGTTGCTTCAAACGAGACGTTAATATAACTAAACTAAACTAAACTAAACTTCATGTCCTACTTTGCTTAACAATATTGCATACAGCGCCATTTCTTCCCTGGTGGTGTGTTTTTGAACTTTTTTCTTTGTTAAAAAAAAAAAGAAAAAAGAAATTCCCATGACCTCCTTTAAACTATTACCAAGTTTGATAACATTTGGTCCAGCAGTTTTCCTTTTATGACCATTTCAAAGTGGAACTTTAATTACAAACACCCTGCATGTCACCGTAAAAAAAGATGCAAAAATAAATCTCTATTTATAAAATATGAAAGTAATTATGAAAAATATGGAAGGGATCGATAAATTTTAAATAAAGGAGTCACAAAAACTGTAATAAAAAAGGAATAATTAATAATGAGCAATTCAGTCACCGTTGTTCAACTCATAAAATACTAAATGATTCAGATTGTCCTCTCACACAAACAGAAAAAAAATATTGATAAGAATGACAAATAATTTTCACATTCAATGCTTTTCGCATCGGGATACTATTATGTTTCAAAAACAGAAAATACGCTTTTAGCGAATGATTAATCACTAAAAGCATTGATGTAAAGTAAAATAACCTTTCGGAGTCTTCTTTTAAAAGAGTTTGTTTGCATAGGGTTACTTTTTCTATCTCAAGAAAATCGCAGGAAGAAAAATCATAATTACTTTCTTTATGCAGAATTTTATAAAATGTGTCTCTTCATTCTTTCTAATGTGTTGTTGTGAAATGTAATGAGCAAATGGAGAATTTAGTTGCGATTTGGTGAAATGAATCTTTGTTGCATTTTTTTCAGCATATTCTTTACAATGCGATCCGTCCCAAAAACTCTTTCCTAATTTTTATAATTTTGGGGGGATTGAAAAACTTTGAAGTAAGACAAATGTGGAACTTTTCACAATTCTTTAAAGATTTTTTTATATTAATTTTACTAACAGCTAAAAGTGAAAGCATACTTTCAGCCTGAAAAAAATCTGCAGTGGATGGTTAAAATCGCATGAAGTCAACGACGGTATGATTGATCATATCAAATTTACTAAAAGATTATGTCCAATTTGAATTAAAAGTTCACAATTCGTACACAGGATCATTTGTTCTGAACAATATTTTTGAATGAGAACTAAAATAATGAATTTTATGGAATGAAGTGTTTTTGACGTAGGACAATCTATTTCTTAATAATCTGGATCCCCTTTGCTTGTTAAGACGGAATTATTGTGTTAATGCTAACCTGAGGTACTAACAGGGCAGTTCGAGACCGACTTCTACGAAGATTCTTACGAAATTTCAAGGGTAAAGTTTTTCAGGATAAGAAATCGAGAGATCGATTTTGAAGTTAAGATGGGCTTCTTTAGTGAAGTGGTCAGTATCTTCTTTCCTTAGCATACCCGATTCTCCTTTTATCGAAGAGATTCCAAATTCAGTTGTGAAGAAACTCATCATTTTTGAAATTTTCAGGTAATGGGATCAACATCATATTTAGTTTTCTATTTCACTCGAAAAATGACACCTGCTAATGTATCAAAGTCGCTGCGATAATTTAACTTTGACCTCTCCAATGTCCTGTCTAAATGCCATTGTGCAGGAGGCATCGTTTTCAAATTCTTGCTGAATAATGAATGCTATTATAATCCATTAAGGAGAAAAACTTTCACATAAATGTTTAGAAATTATAACAAACCTGCAACCATTTATGAGATTTGTAAGTACTAAAATGAATTCTTATACTCACATATGTATAATAATGCATCGCATTACTTTTCATAATGCGAAGCGTTAGCTTTCAAATTCATTCGCAAGTTACAGTTGAAAATTGGAGATGAAGGCGTCCACTCGAATTGTCCATTTCCCTGATATATAATGTGTTTCTTTCCCTGATATGCAATGAAAAGCATTAGTGACTTTTTCCAGTGGAAAAAATACTTATGTCACGACGGGCGACATTTGTCTTCATTGAAGCAAAGATAGGACTTCCTTTATATATATAAAAAAAAAAAAAAATTATGTTCTTACAGGTAGTTTACCGATTTATCGAAAAAAATCGATATTTTTGAAAAATCGATTTTCCCATGCCAGTTTTTGAAAAAAATCGATCTGTCGAAATCATGATCATGAATAATAGTCACGATAAATCGAGATAAAATAAATCGATATTCACAACTCATTTGCGTTTTCGATTTCGTTTCGGTTATCGGTTCGTGCTTATTTTTGTTGCTCTTCATTCTTTTTCACCTTCATTCAGAATGTTTGTCATTATTTCTATAAATACTGCCATATTCTAATATATAAAAGTACTTGTTTTAAGCATATCATTTTGGAATAAACTGTTTCCTGTTCCCTAACTGAATGATTCCATTATAGAAAAATAATAGCGGTTATCAGAAGGTTGTCGACTGTCCTCTGTTTAATCACTAAATATTCATCTTCAGAAATAAAAGCAAAAAGGATTCATTCAGATTAAATCCACAATTTTATTTGCAACTCGGATTTTTACACTTAAGCGTACTGGTATATATATATATATATATATATATATATATATATATATAAATAAATTACGTTATATTTCAGCTTTCGCCTATCGGCTGACGGTGAATCGCGATACAATAAATCGATATTCACAGTTAATTTACGTTTTCGATTTCGTTTTACTCACTGGTTAATTTTTGTTCTTCTTGTAAGACCAGACAACAACCAGACGTAATATAAATTTTCCAAAAACATTTTTCTTAATAATAAGCTAATTATCAATTAGTTAAATAATTAATTAAATCCTTATACCCACATCCCCAAATTCTGACGATCTAACATAGTCAATCGAATGTAATCTCTGTCTGGTTTATAGAAGAAGAGAAAGAAAATAAAAAAGAAAGTGGAGTCGGCAGAAAGCAAAATGCCGTCTTTATTCCCTCCTCCCAACAGAACCTTTTCCTTCTCGAAGAGGCATCGCAGCTGTAATTGGCCCGCTCAAAAGGATTGCTGTCTTTGTCAATTTCGTCCGTTCACTTTAATCAAGTGCTGTAACAACTTATTTCAACCCTTGAGACGGTTGTTGTGAAATGCCGTTTTTTGTCGCTTCATTAGCATTGAATTTAAAATTGATGTAAAATCCGTACATGTTTTGATTACAAATTTATTGACAAAATAAAGATTTAAATTGTCTTCCGAACAATTCCAGATTAAATAAAAGTCTGAAATAGCAATTTTTATTAAAGCAATGCATAATCATATAATATTATGATATTTTTCCAAGCGCTGATTTTTCGCATTACATTTTTTACTTATTTTTTTATTGTCTAGAATTGTTCCTTTTTTTGTTGTTGTTCTCTTCTTTATTTATTAATTGCGAATATTTGCAGTCATCTATGCAAGTTGCATCTATTTATCCAATTTAGTAAGTGAATCACTGCATTTAATATCCATTATTTAACCATTGCATTATTTAATTATTTTTAACCATTTCATATTTATATTTTATGCCCTCATTTACTTTCCTACTTTGACGAAATAAAATTTAAAGAATTTATTTGTTTTATTTTTGCAGCAGTTACATTAAAGATTGTCTCTGTGCACTTTTCAAATGCAGATTTCATATAATTGTCTGAAATCTTTGCAACATTCCCCGTTTCCCGGTACTGATAAGACATTTACAGCCAGCTGTGTCGTCGCTGTTAATTACTCAACTCCTCGAGATAGCCAGATGGGTGGTTTCGCATCTGTTCATTAGCGACTACAGTGAAAGACCACGTGTGGGAATTCCTCATCCAAGAGATACTGATAGTACCTTCAAAAACAAAGGGGTGTCTAAACATCTGGATGCTAAATGTTTCTCATTGTGAAAGGACTATGATAACTCCGTGTTCCAGAATAGTCAGTTATGAAAGGTGCATCACTAAAAGGACTTCCACACGACCGACTGGCGCCGCTGAGGGAGCATATTGCTGAATCCTGATTGGCCGAAAGAGAGCTCAAATGACCAATGTAAATTAAGAGGCGGAGATTGTCGCCAAAATAAAGCGCGGAGATTTTTTTTAGGGGGAGGAGAAGAAACGAATTGCAGGCAGACTGTTGGACTGCCTCTTTACTACACCCACGAGTTCGGAGTCCGTGGACTACACCCACGAGTTCGGAGTCCGAGAACTACCCCTGGAGTGGTGATATTGACTAACAATCTGTTAGTTCCCTGTGGTGCTGTTTCTCCGTATTGAGAGAGAACTGAGTTTCAAGATAAACCTTCGACTGTTGTGTCTCCTGCTACAGGTGTAAATAATTATTTATTTAATCAAGATTAGAACAAGTTGTTCTTTTGTATATATAGAACTTTTTTGTACATCTTTTGTATACATGTATTTTGTATATATTTTGTATATATATGTAAAATAAAGAATTGTCAGGAAATTCTGCTTCGCTGTTTGCTCAGTCTAGATCAAGACATTCATCACATCTCATATGAATTTCATTGATCGCTTTTGTTTCTTTGATGTGTTGCCTGTTTCTCAATATGGTATGCAATTCATTATAATTTGGATGGAAAACATTTATTTTACTTTCTTATGTATTTCTGTGCTTTCCCGGATTAGGCAGCGCACAATGAAAAAAATTATTTTGAATTTTGCAACTCTCACGGACGTTTTTCATCCAAAATATAATTTGTGTATCACAATGATTAGATTTTCATATTGTTTTAGATAATTGGAAAGAAAATTTTTGTCGTTTGATTAACAATTAAATTCGAGTTTTTGTGGGTTTAAATTTTCTGAAGAAGCATTCAATATACACAAATTTGCGTTTATTCTTCTCTTATTAAAATCATTTAAGCATAGTTAAATTATTAGGGTTAAAGACAACAAAAATTCAAACTATTGCAGAAATTTATTTGGAAAAAAAAAAATGTTCAAATATATAAGAATAAGAAATGATTCACCGACATCACTTTTTCGCAAACAAATCTCAGTCGTCTATTTTTTTTTTTTTTTTTTTTTTTTTTGCTGCAAGAATCGATGAAACGGAGTTTTCTCCTTCCTAACTTTATATGTCTCTTTGTGAAAGAAATCAACAATCGCTATTTGACTAGAACAACTATAACGAATTTTCTAAGGAAATAGTTTTATTCGATACATGGAAACTATTTTTCTGATGGGAAATCAAATTTTCCCGAAGAAAGGTTCGATATATATTGGTTTGTATTTAGACTGTAAAATTTTAGATTCAAATGTATTTTCCCTTTTTGTTTTTCACAGATTATTTTTGACGCAATAATTATTCTTTTGACGCAACTATATTTTCTTTGCGGAAATAATTATTAATGAGTGTGCTGATCAATACATGTCGCCAGTATAATTTTCTTTATATATATATATATAGTCCTTTGTTAGCAAGCTAGTTAATCCAACTGGTTAATTTAAGTTTGTTATTTGCAATTAAAATAATGAAACATTAGAATGACATTTTAACTAAATACTTATCCGCCGGTTCGAGATCCCCAAATTCTAGCGATTTTGATATTGAAAATCGGGATATCAATGATTGGTATTCCGCTAATGGAGAAAGTATTCTTAACTTTAACATAATGATGAAATATGAATAAGGAGCTTTAAAAATTTTGAATGAAGAAACAAGGAAGTCATAATCTTTATTAAAAATTACATCACATAAAGGAGCTATTACCTGCAAGTAAGCCTTATTTATATTGCCTATTATAAGCCTTGTTATATTAACATGTCTTATTTTCTAGACTTTTCCATCCTTAAATTTTTTACATTATACCAGCGTTTCAGCTTCAACTTTAACTTTCAATATAACATGTAAGGTGGAGTTTTAATAGAATAGAGTTTGATCCTAGAACTCTCCAATTCCGAGGCTGTGACCAAACCACCAGAATACGGCGATCAATAGTATAATGGTGTCAAGTATTGTATGTCCACATAAAAATCAGAAGCCACATAGATCAACGACAATAAAAGTGTAAAATGTAATGTCTGATGATATAATTGTTAGACTTATTTGTATGCAAAAGGCAATATATATATATATATATATATATATATTGTAAAACATCATTTCGAAAAATGAAACAACTCCTGTTAAATTTCTTCCTCTCTCCCAACCTTCTGTTTGAAATACAACAACGGGGTTATCCACGTGACACTCCTTGATACTTGCCAGAGAAGGCGATGGGGGATGGCGTTTGTTGAGAAATCCCAGGCAGAGACAGGGTAACACTCCAGCAACACCTTTGACATTTTTCGGGATAAAAACTTCCCACTCTCTTTCTGCGCGGTAAAGGAGAAATGTGTTTTTTTTTATAACCTCCCATAACGGCGTAGGGTGAGACATTTATTTCGTTTCGGAGATATATTCCTCAGCTCACCTCCGAGATTATTGAATTTCGGATGCTGACGAGAGAAGGGGAGAAATTTGGAACCCTTTCTTTTAAATGGGGTGATGTGAGGGTTTTTTTTTTTTTGCTGAAATTATTTTCAGTTCGCTGTCGAAGGTGAGGTCTGAGTATGTATTCCATAAAAAAATGTTTTTTTAACATCCATAATATGTGATTGCGCTCGTCTAAAATAAAGAAGGAATCCAGTTAGGAAAAAAACATTTAAGAATAAACAGCATGTGCGAAAAAATACATTTTTAAATGGAATAAAATACGGTCCAATGTAGTACATGATCTTACAATAGACACTCATGAAATGGAAATGTACTTTTTTTTTTTAATTCGTATAGAAAACCAAACAAGAAGTAATATAGACAAAAATTTCGACAACCAGTTTTTGTTTCTTTTTTGTTGAAATTTTACAAATAATTAATACAAATATAAACATAATAAAAACAAAATGGAGTGATTTAGACGAATGGAATTTGTTACACGATCTTAACAACAGAACGGTAAAATTCTATCCAGTCCTCAAAAGAAAGTCCATTTTTCTGCTCGTCCCTGCTTATATAAATACAATACTCAAAGAATTCAAAGAGAAGGAAGGAAAAAATTTATTGCATAATTTTATTTCGAAAAATGTGCACGAATATCAAATTTGGACCATTATTAGGCTGACTGCCCATCTGGAAGACCATTCTTATGCCTGTGGTGAGGATGAGTGCATGTTTTAGTTTAGTTTCAGTTATATTAACGTCCCGTTTTAAAGCAATACTAGGGATATTTTGGGACGGACCTCGTCATTTTGAACCGCGGTCAGATAACGAGGACGACACCTCAGCTGGTACCCCTCTCTCCGCACCACACCGCACCAGCGGGGGGCGTTTGGCCCGGGTGGATTTAACGTGCACCAGACCCGCTTACACGACGGTTCTTTGGTGGAATCGGGTCTCGAGCCTGACTCTTCTCTTCCAAAGCGGTTACCTTACCACCAGGCCACCGCGGCCCGAGGGTGAGTGCCGGAACAACATAGCACAGATTTCTTTAACTCCTTCCTTGCCGCAATCATCAACTATTTAGCAACTGCAAATGGAATGGAATGTATGATCATTTTACCAGCATTCATTCTATTTGCCATTTCGAAAGTTGATAAACGCATTAGCGTTTTTTAAAATCTCCATGGCGACACTAAGGTAAGGAAAAAGAAGCATAGCATCCGGGTTATCTATACCTCTCCTCTGTTCTCTGCTAGACAAGAAAGAAAGACATTTAAAGATATGATGAGGTTAGAAGATAATGATATTAGTGGTGGACTTTTTCCTTATTAACAGAATAATGATTACCTGTTTTTTTTTAATTCCTCAGAATCCATACTAGCAAAAATACTAAATTCCTGCTCCCACGATTAGGAAAACCTGTTATTACACAAAGAGAGAGAGGGGAACAAAAAAAGTTCAGAATTCGAAAATAAAATTCGGTGGGGCTGTCACAACCCAAAGTTGGAAACTAATTATCCAGTATAAGAGATAATACCGGGCAAATTAATGTTTCAGCAAACTAATTATTTTTAAAAAAATCAATTAAGTTGGTCAAATAAAAGTATTTTCACATTTAATCGTTGCAATTCATCAGTTAATTACCAGACTATTCTTAAGTGCATGGAATTTTCACATTCACCACTACATTTTATCTCCTTTTAAAAAAATTCCAACTAGATCCACTATTTTTCTAATATATTTGTTGTTGATGAATTTTAAGCGAAATCAAAATGTTGGCAATCAAAATCAAGCTCTAGAAGCGAAACAAACAGGAAAATGATCGCCTGAAACCTGCAAGTTGGAACCCTGCCATCTTAAACGGATTCCGAGTCATAAATGCTATACGACCGCTAATATAATTACTGAAATGTGGCAAACCGTGGATCGAAATTGATTGCGAAAGTTTAATCTAGATTTCAGCTTTAGCTGAAAATTCGTCCGCGTGTACAATATCGCCTGCTGACGGTTAAGTTTTGTAGCGCATTGAAGCAAATTGAGTGGGGCCGAATGGATACAACTGAAATTAGGATGCCAAAATCCAAATGCCTTTACTTAATTTGTCGCGTTTCTGAGCTACACATACATACACGTTAAATGATTGTTTTAAGTAAAATAAGTTAATTTGATAGGGCGATACTGCTAAAGGCCTTATCACACGGGCAAATACCGTCTACACTTTCGTGGACAAACGCGGACGGAAAAATCTGTGTAGTGACGTCACGTGGGGATTTGCTGTATGGTAAACCTAAAACACAGGTGTACTTTATGGATAATTTATCGCTCTTTATTCGCTTTTTCTGTTTGGTGCATATGTGTAGTTTACTCATTTCGTTAGTGGGATTCCTGTTTATATATTCCGTACATTATATCCTGGGATATATATATGTTCCCTCAATTTTGTTATTTTTTCAGTAATAATGACAGGTTTAAATACAAATAAAAATTCTAATAATTGCATAATGTATCTGTATTGGTATTTTATATATTAAATAGTGCAAATCAAATTTAACACAGTAATATGCTAAAAAAGCGATTTTGCGAGTTGGAGTACAATTAATTTTAAAAATAAAAACTTCACTATTATTTATTAATTAAAACATTAAACAATAACAGAATCATTCGTATTCTCCAATTCGCTCAAATGTACTGTATAACGTGCTGAAAAATATTTCAACGGTAAGAAAATGAATTGATTCTTATTAATTTTCACAACAGTATAGGAATGAAATAATTTTTTAACTGTATAGATATTAATTACATATTTTAGAAATTCAAAAATTCCACCATTATTTAAAAAAAATTAAAGATTTAATCTGATCAAATACCGTTCACAAAAAGAAGACAGTTCACATAAACATTAATAATTTTTTTTTAGTTCTGAAAATAAATTTTCTGGGTTTTGACGACTATCTACGAGTGTCAATATCTCTTCCTCTCCTGATAATTATTGTACGAATTTCTTCGTGTAACATTTTTCTTTAATAATGAATATTCAGTGGATTCCAAATAACCGGCTTTTCAAGAATAAAGTCGACCGAAACCCATTTTATCACACGACCATACAACATTTTTTGCCGTCTTTTAAGGAGTGATTCTGAAAAGTGTTTACAAATTAGTTTCATATTGGCGTCAATCGCGCCATTCTTGGCAACTACGTCACTACCAAAGCCCTGTGCGATTGGTTGAATTTCGTTTGCAAACAATCTTTCCGTCACTATCGTCTACACTTTCAAGCCGGTTGAAAACAGTCCACGATGACGAAAATCCTGCTCGCCCAGTTGCCTGCGGGTATAAACGGAAAACTGTCCACAAAAGTGTAGATGATATTTGCCCGTGTGATAAGGCCTTTAGAGTGCTTTTAAAATCAAAATGCATTAGGAAAATAATCGTCTTTTATTTTGTTGTTGATGTCGTGTCTGTTTTACAACGGAAAAGGAAGGGGGGTGCAGTAGCGCCTGAGGTTAAAGACCTCTGAGCACCCGAGGGCAGAACTCTGGCTTCTAACTTATATGAAGATTACACTCACACACTCGTCTACACAACCCCTTTTTACAGGGAGACTCTTTCATACACCTCACAGATAGAACACAGGTTAGAGAGCAATCATGTCCGAACTAGGACTCGAACCGGGGATGATCAGAACACTGGGAAGACGCGCTACCCCTAGGCCAGGACGCCGGCTGTCATTCTGTTTCAGTGTCAATATGCAGTAATAAAATTTGATAAGTATCAGTAAAGTTTTCTGCAATATTTTCTTTCTCTCTCACTTCCTGCATGTTTTTAATGATGTGCTTTGCAGAAGATTTCATTTCTGTCATTCAATAAAATAATAAAAAACACTTTTGATGTATTTTAGCATCAAATTGTGTTAATATGCTCATACAAAATATTGAGAAATTACAAAATCAGGGAAGTGACAACTAAGGATTTAAGTGGTTGGTTTTGGGGGAACAAAAGAGTTCAAGAATGGTCCAACTATTAAGTTCAATATCAGTATTAACTTTCAAGTTCATATTGTCTCTTGTCTAGGTTTGGTGTTCAATCAAAGGGGGATAAGCAGCAACAACACTCAGTTGTAGATCTACATTTATCGATAATAGACGTAAGAGCAAGAAAGAAAAATTCGGATTAAGCGTTCTGTTTTCACCGATTAATTTGCATGACTATAACAATTTAGCCCAAAAATTAATGTATTTCTTTACTTATTTCAATCTCTATTGGCTTGAATGTAGGAATGATACTTTCTAAAATGATAATATTTCTAAGCTGGTGTGTATCTGTAAATTATTACGTTATTCCAGGTATGTGATGGAGCATTAAAAAAGCCATTGGAAAGAACGTTGAACTAAGCCATGCTAAATTTTGAATGTATTTACTGCTTTTTTTAAATTGAACTTCTACTTTGATAGTAAGGTGCCAACTGAGAAGGATTTTGTGAAAATTCTATTATAGTTTTAATTGAAACTTAATCAAAATTTTAATTATTTTTGCTCGACAGTTTTATAGCCGAATGTTTCATAAAACAATTTTTTACACCACTCTCACTTTTAGACAGTTGCCTTTCAATGACACAAATTTCATTTCCAAAGAATTTTAACAAAAAGCATATTCTACTGCAATACATTTTATTACATTGATTACTGCATTTATGCACACACGCATTACGATGACATTAAATTTCATTTTTTTCAGCTCATCTTATTAATGCTTTATTATAAAAAATAAATTCTAAAGCTAGATGAATCAAGTCTAAAACCTTATCAAGATACGATGTTTCAAATCAGATGTTAGAATATCTTTTAACTTTTTAAAAATTATTTGAAATGAAGTCCAGAAGAAGCCAATATCCAATCAGAGTGAATATTATCCCAAACGTTGATCTTCATACTTCATTCTTCTAAATTCTGAAATACTTTATAAATTGAAAAAAAATTAAATAATGACAAATTTTGGAGAACTTAAATTTACCGAAGAAATAAATTACACTCCAAGTTTCACTACATAATAAACAAAAAAGGCAGAAATCAATTGTTGGATTAGGAATCAATGAATAAGAACATATTTCGTTTATATTTAGAACTCAACAAAAAAAGAAATACTCGGAAAGATCGGAAAAATAAAAAGGAATAAAGATCAACGTCCCTTTTTATGAGCTACAATGTGACCGTAAAAGGATCCGAAAACACTACCATCGGGCCCAAAGAAACAATTTCTGAATCAACTGGAAAAAAAGTAAAAAAATTCTCCGAAGAAGTAATAATAATAATAAAATAAACCTACTGGTTAAAGATAGAAACAACATCAAAGGAAAAAAAAAAAAAAAAACCACCTCGAGAAAGCAATTTTTTACAATCGCAAACGTTTCCCGTGATTGCTGTATGAATGATTTATTACGAACAATGGAAGCACAACTCAATATAAACCTTCCGTTCGCGAATCGAGTCAACGAAATGAAACGTCAATAATGATAACTAAGTCGGGAGAAAGTAGAACATTGTAAACAAATTAAATTAGAGTAGGTCTTTTTTTAAGTCTTACTCCATTTTTTTTTTTGAACATCAGAAATATTTTTTGTAACACCTTTTGCAATCTTGATTTTTCTCCTATATGAAGAAATAATATAATCTTTAAATTTTGACTCCAAGATTGATTCAATGCTGCATACATTCCCTAGTTCTAATTACCAGGTTAGGTACTGCTCGTTTCAGTATTCTGAAACGACCACTTTTCAATGATTCTATCTCATTAAGAGGAGAGACGCGGAAGGATGAGCGGATTTTCGAAATTCTTTGTCATTCTTTGACCTTGTTTTTCGTCCTATTAGATAGTTTTTTGTTCAATTTTTTTTTCACGTGTATGTGAGTATAGTGTCGTTTCTGAGAGCATTATTTTAATTCAGTCTGCGAGTTAACCTAGTTTATTTTATTGTTAAATGTAAACATACCCTCCTTTCATTTTTCCTCTCATTCCTATTTTGACGAATTAAACCCATCCTAACGCATGCGCAAAAATGCGGTGGGTTTTATAATCCGTTGTGAAAGAATATTATGCATATCTGCCGGTTTAAATGAGCATATGCATACAAGATAACTCACGAAAGCAATCAGGTTATAATAATATGTGTTCTACACTTGATTACTGAAGATCTCTAAAGAAATTTGGAAGGAATGCTTCTTCCCAGAGCAATGAAATTGTACGAAATAGAGACAACATGCAACGCCCACCACTGGATCTATAAGGGTGACTGTGAAAGTGCGATTCATCTCGGGCAGATCAGTAAGTACAGGCATCGTAAAGGATAGTCTCTTAAACAAATTCAGGGGATGATTTGACATTCGGAGATTACTAATTACGGTGAATTTATAATAAATCAAGCAAAAAAATTATAGAACTAGGTTTCGTAAAAGTGTCAGCTTATGTAACGACAGACCTCATCATAATTCTTTGTATTTTCTGTTAGATTTTCTCGCCACTTAGTCCACTAGTATTAGTAGAAATAGCAATATTTAAAAACAAGACATTCATTTAAGAAAAATTTGTTTTACAGGGCCTTTTATCATTTAATTTATGAATAATAAAATTCCAACATTAATTAAAAGTCTAACATTTTGTCTCTAAAACTCGGGCAAAATAATTTTGAAAGTTTGTCAAAATAAGATTTTATAAAGATTTATAATACAAGTTCTAAATAATAGACTAATTTTTGAAAGAACGTCTGGCCTATATTAAAGACAATACAACTTCCGTATTTCCTTGCACGCTCTCATTTTTTTTTTTGGGGGGGGGAGGGAGTATTTCCTAACTGAACTGTACTGGGAAACAGACTGTACTAGTTTCATTTTCAGGTTCTCATTATTTCAAGAAAAGACTAATTCAAGATAATATCAGGGTATCCCAAAAGTTTCTTTCTCATCGTGTCCTTAAAGAGGCTTGTCACTGAAGACGAAACTTTGATTTTATATGAAAATGTGCATAGAAAGCGCACTTGGTGTAAGGACAATAGACCTTCAACTGTCGCAAAGCCGGGACTACACCCCAAAAAAGTTCTTTTGCCCAGTTGGTGGGATTGGAAAGGCGTCATTTTCTGCGAACTATTTCCTCAAGGTGAAACAATAAATTCTATGAAATACTGTCATCAACAGGATCAATTGAAAGCTATCATAGTAAAAAAACGGTCAGAATGAATGAACCGACGAGGCGTTGTTTTTCATCATGACAACGCGAGACCACCTATTGCATTAGTCTTAAGAGAGAAGCTCTTACAGTTTGATTGGGATGTTTTACCGCATCCTGCCTACTCTCTATATCTCGTTTCATCTGATTATGACTTCTTTTTGTCCTTAAAAAATTCTCTTCGCGATAAGCACTTTCAATCCATCGGCGAAATAAAAGCGCACCTCGAGAATTATTTCTTGGCCAAAAACAAAAAATTTGGGAAGAAAGCATATTCAGGCTCCTGAAAGATGGAAGAAGGTAATAGATCAAAAGGGTTCTTATATAACCAAATAAATAATATCTTAAACAGTAAATATTGTGTATTCATTTCGTATAAGAAACTTATGGGATACCCTAATACATCGGACTTAGTTTTCAAAAAAGCTTATTTATTCATTTTCACGTTACTGGTTTGTTGCTCTGTTAGTGTATATACAAAGAAATATAATTTTAAAAGTAACTTTTTATGAAAAATAATGTTTGCCGATCTCTAACCTGGAGCATAAAATTCATTATGAACTCTCTATTCGAGAATCTGCCTGTCGAAGTCAAATCGAGCGAGATAACGATAAAATATAAAGAATTATATAAATGAAATTTGATGCACAGGTTTAGTGTATAAAATGCAGATCTGCATCGAATTAAATGAGACAAGCGTATTATCTCTATTTGTACCTTCGAATGCACATAAATGCGAAAATTCATAAAGTCACTTAACATTTATCATATGACACATCCATGTCTCTACATTATCAAACGCATATATTTTGCGAAGTCACTATGCATACGTTTTTAAGTAAAAAGTGCAGAATTTTACTAAGAAATTTTGCATTACTTCTTTATCGCGTTTAACCCCTTTAGTCTCGGAAGGCAAATCTGGAAACTACTGTAATCTGTCATTGACTCATAGGACACTTTTAAAATATGCATACATTTTGCTTTGCATTTTGCCAGTTGTCTTCCACTAAAAAGACGACAGAGAAATTTATTAGAGCAATGTTCCTCTCTCTTACAGATCGCTTTCGACATTTCCCTAAACATAAATCACGAAATAGTGTATAAACAGCCGTTCTTGGCACGCCATGCATCAACATAACTGCATTCCGTCAGTGCTAATTCAAGGTGACTCATCCATCATTGCAGGAACCTCGAATCACTCACAGCAGATACTTCTTTTGTTCTTTTGCCGAAGACATTAAGAGCAGACAGAGATTCTGTGACGCCGGCAGATATTGCTAAATTCATTTATTAGATTGGCAACCAGCGAATCAGCTGCCGATAACCGACTTTTCATCGTAACTGATATGGTAGATGGTATTAAAGCTGAAAATAGCAATGGCTGATTTAAATGCGTAAATAATCATCACTTTCACCAATTTTTGAACGATCAAATTTGAAAAAAAAATTAATAAATTAAATCAATAATAAATAATTGAATAATTGCAGTTTATTTTTTAAATAAGCCGAAGCAAGTAATAAATTTCTGTACGCTCATCACAACAAAGATAAAATATACGCCAAATGATTTAATGTTTAGTTAAGTGGTAATTGCCAAAAAATATTTGCTAAATTCGCTAAATACAGCAATCTTATACCACTAAATTTGCAATTCGGGATTTGAAAATACTAATGTTACATATGGACGCTTTGATAACTTTTTTTATTACACAAAACTGTCATTTCTTGATAACAATAACGTTTGACGACAATTCTTTGTAAATAATAGGTAAGTTCAGATGTCTTATTGCAAGAGTAAAGTATCTTTAAAAAGTAGGAACTAAATTTAAGATGACTTCATTATTTTTTCATCAGTAATTCATGATTTTTGGATTCATTTATTTTGAAATTAATTTTAATCAGGATACAGACATACTTAATATCAGTAAGAAATATATTCGGTGGCATAAAGAAGGGACTTGCAGATGCTCAGGCCAAAGAAGGAAGCCAAAGTCCCAATTCCCTTTCTTCTAGACTGCAGGCCGCAGAGATCCACGCCTTGTTTAAACTAAGAACTAAAGCGAAATGGAGGATTCCCCCAGAACATAACAGATCTACCGATAGGTCTCCAGGCTTGTCTCTGGTGTGCTTATCTAATCCAAGGAGTGTTCAAACGCTCTTATCTAGGCTAAGGTCTGCCCATGCAAAAGTTCTTTTCTTCATCAGAGGCCAAAAAATGTATACCCCTTGCCACTGATCGGTCGACTCTTCTCCCTCTCATATCATTGACTGTGTTGGCGCCTCTGAGGCAGCTGTTGAATGAAGGGGAGTCAGTTTACAATTTTATCATGCGAAGCGATCTCTTGGTTTGAATTTTTGTTCAATCCAAGGGTGATAAGCAACAACAACGAAGGGACCCAAGAGTCTTGATACATCTGTGTGAGTAACCATGAACACAAAAATTGAGTACGTTAGCGCCGCTTTTTAAAAGGGTTGAGGGGGAAAGAGCAATAATATCAGACCACTCGAATAGATCCGTTTGCCTTTATAAAGTAATAACTTTTAAATATGAAGCGCTCTCAATACTCTACTGATCTAATTCCAATTCATGAAAATAAATAAGGTTTGTTTTAATATGACATAAGGCAATTTTAAAAGAAGTCGAGTTCTAGAACGAGTTTCGCACAAAAGTGGCAAATAACAACGGAGATGGTTATTGTGAGTAGCGAATTTGAAAATATGTTGATCAATAAGAATCCATGCAATTATTAGTTAATTAAACAGCAGTTATGTCGCAATCAGGACTGATAATCGTAAGAGACCGCGGAACAAAGGATTGGAATGCGGCTCCCTCCCCCATATGTAGAAGCAGATACCTTGAAATAGCAAATTAACACCACCCGCTCAGTGCCCAACGACCGTCATGGTACTAACTTCTGACTGAGCATTTAATAGACGCACGGACATGAATGCGTATGGCAACTTGGACTCCCCAGCTGCTAATTTTGTTAGTGATAATCAAGGAACGGAAATCTTTCTTTCCATTTCTCGGTTATCTCATATATTGTTAAAAAATACGTCCTGGCCATGTTGATATATTTCAAATTATTATGATCAAAATATAATAGATTTATATGGAATGAAAGCATATGCGAAATATAATGCATCCCATGTGAAACCTTATTTATCATGGAAAAAGTAATAAATTATTTTTGAAAATCTTTTTTATATCCCAGGCTGATGGGGCTCAGAGATTTTTCTGCTTCTGACCCTCCCTTTCGTCAACTCTGATCTTATCAGTTTCACATAAATTCTCATGCTCAGATAAACTTCATCTGAGCATGCAATTAAGTATTACAGCACAGGGTGAGCAGACAAAACTTTATCTTGAAAAATAAGCACACTATAAATACTTTTTAAGAACCTTTAGAGAAAAATTAATAATGAACTTCACCATAATATTGATTACAGAACTATAATTTGAAATCGAATTACTACTTCGATTATAGAACTACTATCTTGTTGAAATAAAATAGGGCATTAACTATCTCGTTGAAATAAAGCTGGGCATTAACTCATTAACTCATAAGTGTCAATTATTTCATACAAACATAAACATAAATTGCCACCAATAACTGCCGAATATTTTTTAATAGTAAAGTTGGGCATTCACTTATAAAGTATCAATTATTTTATACAAATATAAACATACAAGTAAACAAATCTAGATTATAAAAAACATATTATTTTCATGAAATACGTAATTAAAATTCGTTTCTTTTTAGAAATTTTTCAACACTTTTTCAGTTTGTTCCAATTTCCCACCAATACGGATTTTGTTGCTAGCGAAACGTTTCTGGCTTGTCGAAGAACTGCATTAGCTTTGCATTCAATTTCAGAAATGAAAAGAAATTTCTTGTTCCGTAAAGAGATCAGTCTTATCTTTCTCCGTACCATTGGTAACCATTTTTCCGACATCTGCTCTTCTTAAAAGTAGATGCTATTTTGATTGTCGATAATAGGGCTGGCAAAAATAATGGGTTGATGTTGCTAACATATGTAATTTTTTAGCAATGATTCCCGAGTGGATTCCAGCAGACTGCTTCATGTCATTAACTGCATGCTCTGAAACATAGAATATTTCCTACATTCAAATATCCAAAATCAATCATTTTATTACAACTGAATCCTCTTTCGACATACGATTGTTCATGAGAAAAAGTGAACATTTTTTAAACTCTTTTTAAATTTATGGTTTTCAAATAAAGGACAAAAAATTCCTCATACAATCACATTTTCCCGACATTAAAATTCGAGTAGATGATTTGACTAAGAAATCTATAAATTCCATAAGAATAGCATCTTCATTTTTTTATATTATCTTATGAAAATACATAACAGGATATATTTTGTTTTTACATTTACTTGTTCTCTGTTAAAACAGCCTTTCTTACCCATGCATAATTCATTGGAAACCTGTTTATTCTGCATCACAACGTTTTTAAAACCAACTCTTGACAATCATGCTTGAAAAGCATGTAACTTTTTCAAATATTTCTTTTTTAATGTAAAACGTGCAGCAATTTGTTCCAAATTATATTTGCACTCATTTTATCAATTGCAGAATATGACGCATTATTAGAAAAATGAAACTAATAATTTACGAAAGAAGTAATTTCAGCTAAGAAATTTTATTTCAATTTTTTTTAAAAATAAAATCCAATTGAAGTTTTAACATATCAGATGCATGAAAAAGACAAAAACGGGTCGTCACTCTAATACATTTGAAGAAATGGTTTAATACGGTTTTCAACTCAAGAAGATTCAGCGGTAGCAGTCTCTCCAAAATTTTCTTGCAAACTCATCAATAAAAGTGTTATCACTTCTCCTGCACGCTTAAAAACTAGAAAGCATGGGCAAAGGCGTAAACACCAAGCGTACTTTTTTTTTTCCAAAACATCCCATATGAACAAGTTATGCATTGCAGTATAGTAAAAAGACGAATATGCATTTTGGAACCTTTGTGGGCAGGCAATTAAATCTAAAATTTGTAACTGAGCTACCATCTTAGAAACAAAATATCTTGCCAAATTTTATTTGTATAAATTTTGCAATGTTTTTTTCCTTCTTTTTCATTAAAGTGTCTACATGCACACGAATATACGGATCGATGTGTGGTCAACTCTTTCGCAGATCTGATTCAAAATTGGATATGGATCTATACTTTATATGCTATAACTGTGTGCCAAATTTTATCGGTGTAGTCCTTTACGTTTTAATATTATCGCCTTCACTTGCACTGGGATAAGCAGACAAAAGGAAATCCCGAATTTCTTCCGAAATTTGATAAAAATCAGGAAATTCGGTATTAAGAAATTCTAGCTCAAAGCGTTTTTGAGCAATTGTGTTCAAACACATTCCAAAATTTTGCAATTTTTTGTGTGTGAACGATCTGGCTAATCAACTACAGAATCGAAATTAATTCAAATCAATATGATTGCCTCTTTTTTTACTAAAAAACACATGCCACATTTAGACCTAATTCTATTATTCGCCAACTCCGCCCCCTTGGCTAGTGAATACAAATATTGGGGTACGTTACTAGACTCTAAATTAAATTTTGAGAAGCTACTTGAACACGACCGTACTTATGATCCTATTGTCTCATATTTTGGAACATTTATTTCTTAACTAAATAGTAAATTTGAGTGATTTAAAAAAAATTGTTAATTATTTCCAATTTCAATTGAACGCGCTCTGTCGTGATTATTTATGTGAACTGCTAATTATTATCATTTTCGAATTTTAAAAAAGACGTTTTCTTTCTGGTATAGTCGTACGGATGATTTTTCTTTCGCTAATTTTAAATATTTCTCACTAGAAAATGATTCTCTTTTTATCCAAATCTCTTTTTGAGGAATCGTCTCTCATAAAAAAAATTCTTTTGTTTTCTTTTTATTTAAAAGTTTTATTTAAATTCATTTAATTCTGATCTAGTAGTACTCAATTCTCATTAAATCAGCGGTGCACTATATAGCACAGCATTGTGTTATATATAGTCAGCTGGAAGATTGCAAGAGGAATTATTTCGTTTGACTATATGGGCTATCATATTACCAAATTCAAAGGCGACATAAAAGAAGATTTCAACCAATTTTAAGCACTTTTTACCACTTTAACCAATTTTAAGCACTTTTTTTATTGTAAGCTCAGCTACCTAAATATGCTATTTAATAAACATTAATGCAATATAAATCAATCCTAATCAATAATGGAATCGAGTATGATTGTAAGGTAAGCGGAAATGGGTATTAATTAAATTACACACATTTTAAAAATTAAATTTAAATAGAGACTTTAATGTTCGAATTAAATTTACATTTCCAAAGAAAACATAAGCAAAAAATTCAGAAAGAAAATAATTATTGCTTATAGATTGGGACCATCAGCAGCGAATTTCAAATGAGCATTACGCGGATCATTTAAGGCCTATCTTATTGGCAATGGCGAGTTATAAATCGGTAATTCCATAAGACTGTACATATTTAGAAACTATACAGACATTCTTTAAAAATGAGAGTTTTCACTAGAACTTTCAAGTAACTTATCTATACAATAATTGTCGACTTTGAAAGGTAAATTCAGATAGCTATTAATACTGATTTTATTGGGAGCGCTGCACGCACAAGTCCGAGGTTCGATAATCGGCCTTTCATCCCTTCAGTGGGTCGATAAACTGAGGACCAAGCATACTTGGGAACTAAACACTGGGGGTTCCGCATCAGGCTGACCATTCAACAGGGACATATGCATCACGCCCCAGGGTCCTCGGTCAAGAAAGCAGATATGAGCACTGTAGGCCTTGTCCCACATGGGCTGTCGAGTGAGGAAAGTTTATTAATACTAATTTAATTACACTATACTAAAAGTATTAAGTATTTATTTACATATAATTGCATTACCATTGAATTATTTTTCTAGATATTTTTTCCAAACAAAAATAACCCAAATGAGTCAAGCACCAATATTGCATAACCGCCGTTGGTGCCCATTGCATCAACATTACTGCCTTTCGCCAATTAGTCTTGTTAAAGTAATAACTTATATATCGGCTGGGGATTCAGCCGTTTGACTGCAGTGGAAATGATGACAAATAAAAAGTCTCCAAAGATTGGGTCCGACAAAAGGAAAAGTTTAATTTAAACACAGTTTATTAAGAGGAAATAAAATTAAACACAAGATGAACTATTTACAAATTTGATGGATAAAATTATAAATACATAAACGATGATTACAGGACCCGAGATCAGCACCAAACCACATAACAAACATAATGACATGTATTTATATGATGTCTTAATTCTTATATGTGCAAATTAGCTACGGTTACAGGGTGAAATAAATGTCAGATACGATACCGATTAAATAGTTATATGCTTAATGTCCAGTGAAGTGATTTACTGAAACTAAGGACGCACAATAGCAGGTTCAAAATGCATTGAATCATTTTTCAATAAAGTACGGGAGACAAAAGAATTTGGAATTCAGAACCTTAACGCCGAAATTTCCTAACGAGTCTCTGTCGTGATTAATCCATCACCGTAGAATTCCTCTTATTTTTTATGCAATAGATGCTAAAAGCTGAGAGGGGGATCTGGAACGCCAGAAGATAATGTTCAATTCATTCATCGAGCAGATTACAAGAATGATTATAAAAGATGGAGTTGCATAACAGATTAATATTTAATTTTAGTATTTCTTAAATCTTGCTGTATTTTTTCAATTTTGGGGAAATTTGGAACCTTTAATTTCTTTACTATTGAATCGAATCCTCCCGGGAGCACCTCTAAATGAGGATGCGATGCTCCCGGCATTGGATCTCGCCATCCGTGGGGATCTGGCTCCCCTCATCGATGACAAAACGTACTTCCTTAGGGAAGGGTTGTACTGTGGCTGGTGATGGCCCTTAGGACTCAACCACAGTTTCCGCCAGTGTTGCTGTTGCTGCGGGCCGGTCATTTAGTATTTATTATCCGTTTGCCTTTGGGTGGGTCGGAGAGTCAGTGATATGATTTACCTGGCATTGGAAATTGTTAAAAATGTTTAATGTATTTTGGTTGTTTCGATTCCAGATTCTTTCAGAAAAACCCTCGAAAGACACTTCTAATTCTAAATCTGTCCTTCCTCTGTTCTTTTACACACAATATAAGTTTGTAGTTATTGAAGAAAGGAAAGAATGCATAAGAGGCTGATTACAACTTCAGGTGTTGTGTTTCGCTCAGATAGCAGTGATTAACTCAGTACTAAAGCGCATATAAAAATTTTAATTTCTGAATTCTTGAGGAATGTCATTCCTGAAATGTGCAAATGCAGAGTTGTTCAGATCAGTCAGAATTCAAGAATTGGAGGAATAAAATAACTAGGTATGGAATTAATTAATCATTAAAAAAAGTTCCTTTAGTTCTTATGTAATTAAGTTATAAGCTCGTAATACTTATTCAGAAATATTCTATAAGAATAACTCATTCATCCGTATCCACAAAACAGATAAGGCATTAAATTAACGAGAGATTGGTATCTGATGGCAAATTTTATTAAAATGAACGTCGATCCGTTTAACAGCTTTATCTTGAGCTCAACAAAGCCGGAAAATAAGTTTTTCTTTCTTGAAAGCGAGGTAATTTAAATTTCGATAGCTTCTGGATTACACGTCACATTTTGAACCGGATTTAATACTATCATTTCCCCCAAATCGATATTTTCTACTGAAAAAATGTCACACAAATATCGGAAAAAGTTATCGCTTAGGAAAGAGGGTAAATGGTTGTGACTTATGGAACGGCCATGGAGTGACGTCAAAGATTCTCGGCTGTCGTGATTGGCGGACACTGAAGGGGTTGATCCTACTCACAGAGATGAAGTTTGTTTGAAGAGATGTTTTATTCATTTCATATTTTTATATTCTTTGGAATAAGTTTATTTAGAATATATTTATACTGCCAGAGGTAATAATGAATTAATTTGGTATATAATTTCATTTCCGGAAGTAAAAGCATTTGCTTTTAATTTTTCATGAATGAAGCAGGATTTTAGTTTATTTATATTAACGTTCCATTTTAAAGCAACACTAGGGCTATTTAGGGACGGACCTCGTAATTTTGAACCGCGGTCAGATGACAAGGATGGCACCTGAGCTGTCATACCCCTCTCCACACCGCACCACATCAGTCAGAGGACGTTTCGCCCCGACGGATTTAACGTGTACCAGAACCGCTTACGCGGTGATCCTTCGGTGGAATCCGGTCACGAACCTGAAAACCTCCTGTTCCGAAGACGAGATCTTACCACCAGGCCACCGTGGGTCTCAATGAAGTAGGAGGTGGAAATATTGTAGGCTTTAAAAAATTCAACCAGAATAAATTTTTATTTTACAGCCCTCTTGGAGTCAGCAAAGAAGCTGGTATGCTTTTCGTTCTGTCTAATTCGTGGACGCGATAGTTTAAAAACGGCGAGAGCTAGAAAGATGAACCAAAATTGTAGAGTTCTATCGAATTCAGGGCAGAATCAGTTTACTTGTAAATATTTGAAAACGAAAAAGTACAGTGTAATGAATAAGATAAATGAAATTTATTATGTGGTTGGCTTTGTTACTTATGGCACTTGCCATAGGCAAGCCCGATGACGAAGTCAGTGATTTGAAGCCCAGTTTGTGCACTAACTTCTGAGGTTAAATTCTCCTGAGCACTCGAGGGTAGAAGTCTGACTTCTAGCTCATATGAAGATGAGACTCACACACTCGCTTGCAGAACTCCTTTTCACGGGTAGGGGGCTCTTTCACACCTCAGAGATTGAACACAGGGTAGAGAACAACCATGCCCGAACCAGGAATCGAACCCGGGATGTCCAGATCAAAGAGAAGGCACGCTACCCTTATGCAAGGACGCCGCGCCGGCGTACAGTGTAATGAATAAAATAAATGAAATTTGGTATTTGGTCTTAAACCGTAGGGATAGAATATGGCACATTGTGTTCGTATGCGAGAAAATCGAGAGGAGAGGACTTATAAAGCGAAGGCAACAAGTTAGTCTAATGCAGTGCTCTTAAAATCTTTTAGAATCATGGCGACATAAGCTTCGACGCCGGGAGAGAAAGAGTTTAATTTAAAATTTACATAATGTTCGTTTATTTATGCAAATTCCTGTTTCCATACATCCTTATGTACTTGTTGATAAAATTGTTTGGAAATTGGAGCAAACGTATGTGGATGAAGAAATGTTAATCTTTTTTCAAAACATGATTCAAAATGTTTTTTAATTCAAACATATGAATTACTGACGTTGTTCCTGTTATATTGTAATAGTGTTTTTTTTCTCAACTTTTCAACTTTTTGCTCGCAGGCCCTTAGATTATCCGGAAAGAAAGAAAATAGAGAGAGATTGGGCGCATCCCAATCAAACTGAAAGAGCTTGTCTTTTACGATTATGTGGTCTCGCATTGTCATGATGGAAAACAACACCTCGCCGGTTCATTAATTCTGAAAGTTTTTTCTGTTTTTGCCATGGCATCTTTTAATCGATCCAGTTAATGACAGTATTTCGTAGAATTTATTGTTTCCCTTTGAGAAAGGAGCTCGTAGAAAATTATGCCTTTCCAATCCCACCAAATAGGCAAAAGAACCTTTTTGGGGTGTAGTCCCGGCTTTGCGACAGTTGAAGGCCAACTGTCCTTACAGCAAGTGCGTTTTCTATGCACATTTTAATATAAAATCCAAGTTTCGTCTCAAGTGAAAGCCTATTTAATGCTGTAAATGTCGACTTTCGTTACCTATGTTTAAAGCTGTGGATAAAAGTCTTAAAAGGGACTGTGGCACAAACTAAATGTACTGTAAAAGGGCTCTGGTACGACTGAAACCGATGATATAGACGGCTAATAGATGAGCCTGCATAATTGCTCAAGCAGAGTCAGATAAGGCCGTTCACAGCGCGATGAGAAAGAAACTATTGGGACATCCTAATATATAGAGAAATTCTACTGAAGATAATATATAGTAAATTTAATCTCTACATATAATAAAATTACCGTGAGGAATGATTGTAGCCGTGGAGGATTCACCGAAGTCAGTTTATTTCAGGCTGTATTCAGATGCGGTAGGAATTAATGACCCGCCCATCTTTCCAAAGAAGTTTACTTCCTTGAAAATAAAAATCCCCTCCAAACTTGTTCCGTGCTGCTGTTAATGGATTGTTGGCAGAACAGACTCGATGAGAAAGGAAAATAAATAAACATTCTCCTGCATCTTACATTAATATTCATATGCACTGGCTGCAAAGGAAAATAGTTTTTTTCTATTTCAAGTTTTTATTTTAACACTGAGACTAGCTAGAAATTAAATGCAATTCAGGTCATGTTTATTCTTTTACTCTCACGTTTCTTTTTACTTTAATATACGAATAAACAAGTTCCCTGATTAGTTTGCCGCATTTGAATATGCTGCGTTTTTCACAGTGTAAATTACCACTGTTTTTTAACGTTTGTTACTCTTTTTTTTTTTTTTTTTTTTTCATCGGATAGGAATATATTTTCGCACCATTTTAGTTTCTCGTATACGAAATGTAAAAAAAGTATTGTAATTGTCAAAAAATTCAAACTCGAGACTTTGATGAATCTCCACACTTGAGAAATTCCTGAGTCATAAAAACACATTTTTTTTAGTATTCTATCTATCAGTGACAAAGATAAGTCTCAAACGCTTTGGGCTAAATGGATAAAATTGCGTATATGGTCTTTACTCGTATTTGTAGATATCTGTCAAATTTTGTCAAAATTTGACAGATATCTACAAATATCTGTCAAATTTGTAGATATCTGTCAAAAAACTATTCAGAGGAAATCTGTCTGTCCGGATGTTCGAATATAAACTCACACAAGAACTACAAAACGAAGAGAACTTCGAAAACAAAATAACTTAAATATATCAGATTTGGCATGTTTTTTCTCTGTGACTACAAGTGTATTTCTGGTCAAAGTTTTGTTCCAATCGATTGAGCGCCGCGTCCTGGCCTAGGCGTAGTGTGTCTTCGTGATTTGGGTGTCCTGGATTCGAATCCTGGTTCGGGCTTGGTTGTTCTATCTGTGAGGTATGTATATGTAAAGGCCCCCCCCCCCCCCCTCCCCTGTAAGAAAGGGTTGTGCAAGCGAGTGTGTGAGTGTCATCTTCATATGAGCTAGAAATCAGATTTCTGCCCTCGGGTGCTCAGGGGGCCTTTACCTTGGTAAGACAGATAGCTGAAAATCGATTTATGGAATTACACAGAGTTGTAGGTTTCTGTAAAATTTTGAAAGAAATCCCTTTTTATGACGTCTGTCTGTCTAGATGTTCGATCACAAGGTGAATTTTCAAACTCAAAGAACTGGGTAGATAAAATTTAGTACACAGGTGTACTAAATTTAAAATATAGATACTTTGTTTTAAATCTCATTTTGAACCAAATTCGTGACAGTTTGACCGTCTAAATGAGCATACTTTTGTCTTCATACAAATGCAGTAACTCGTAAACACGATGGCTTAAATCAATGACATTTTGTACGTTGTCTTGTCATGATATTTGTAGCTTTGTGCCAATCGACCGGCAGAAAGGCATTCAAGGTACACGTTCGTACAATAGATTTAGTAGAAATGAGATTCACGTTATAGATCGTAACTTCGTTCGTCAATGCCATGCAAGATAATCGTGACCCAATTCTACGCGAAGATTGATTGATATCTCCTGTATCGGAGTATACGAAAAAATGACCACTTCCGCTGGTTAGATATTTTAAGAAATTTCACACTCCAAAGAGATGAATAACAAGTTCAGGAGGATTCATTTGAAAAAAGATAAATTACAATTGCATGCAAAGTGATCCGTTGTCTTATAGACGAGCCTATTGACCGTGGGCAATTTGTATTGCCATTAGATTGATTTGTTCTGATTCTCCGTTCTATTTGAAAGGTTGAATTTTAATACTGACTGATACTGACTTCCAAACTGATGTATAAGAAACAGAACTCTTTTCTTCGTCGATCCATTCAAACCACAGTTCTGCTCTGGTACTTTGTTTACATACTCTATAAGACAGAAAATTCTTTTCTTGTGTCACATAGTTACATTTCTTCTTTCCCAGACTTCTTAAAAGTCACTAAATGTTAATCTAATGTTGAAGCTTTAACGTGAGACTACTCCAGTTGAATTTTCTATTCTCAACCAGCAGACCCAGCTGCGTGCGCTTATTTTATAGCTCCATGATGAATATTTTCAGATACGAGAGGTGATACGTTTACAGCTTTTAAACGTGTTTAGTTTTGCAGGCTATGATCGAACTTACAAAAAAGTTGTACGTTAATTTATAAAATTATATTGCAAATATAAAAAATAGTAGAAATCCTAAAATTTTTAAGTTTGTTAATAACGAAACATAATTATATGAAAATGCGACTTTTTACATAGAAATATCCATTTCATAGCTATAAGAAAACCATGAATAGCAAATAAAAACAAGCGCCTACTAAACGATAGTGAGTATTGCTTAAGACAGGTCATTTATTTACTATAAGATGGCAGTTCATATCGGGATAAGGGTTTGTTAAGCAAAGTATATCAGTGGTTCCTCTTTCAGATACGAGATCGTTGAAATATCAATTTTTAATGCATAAACCATATTCTTCAAAAATTATGCAGAAGGCTGTTTTAAAAAATTGTCTAAATTTCGTATCGAAGCACTCACAATTTTTGGCGACCAAAATACCAAAAATTTTTAATTCCGATCTCCATCCTACTCAAAATTTCTCATCTATGATGAAATGTTTTGAAAGCGCTTCTTGTGATATTAAGATGTTTTGGAATAGCAAAGATGCGTCTGAATTCTTTATTGTGTGTGTTTCTTAATTTCGTAACAATTCATTTTAATATTTATTATATTCAAGTAAAAAGAAATATTAATCACTACATTAAGAGATTCTATTTGTCATTTTAATAGCAAGGCATTTTCAACCCTAATTTAAAAATTCGTTAGGTGCTCTCCATAGGAATGTATAATGTCAAAATTTAGTATAATGTCAAAATTTAGTATTTCAGATATTTGTTATCAGTATGCTACTGATGAGCCATTCCTTTTATACAAATTTTTTTAAGAAGTTTTAATCTATTCTCGTCACTTTTTTTATTAATATACCTAGAAAGTGAAAAAAAAATCAAACGTGCACTCTCCACAAAATCTGGTTCACTTTCATAAAATGACACGGATCCTGGAAACTAAGTTTTAATTTCTAAGTTAGAAGAATTTTTCTATTTTTATTCTCTACTTATATTTTCATTCATAGTAACTGGATCCTAATTAAGAATCCTATGTATGCAAGAAAGAACAATAAGTAGAGATATATTTCAAACAAAAATTTATACTTTGATGTGACACAGATGAATATAAATTTATCTTTAAAAGTAATTCAAAAGATATTTTTAGACACGATGTAAAAAATTGGCTGCGTTTTATCTTATCTGCAAAATTTACATTTGCTGCAAAATACATTCAATTAAATTTATATTTTAGACAAGTTATTCAGAATTTGTTTTAATCTCTCCTTTTTTTCTAGTTATTCAAATCAGTTTCATAGTTTTTTTAAAACTCTTTTATTTATTTTGATCGTTTTAGTTAGCATTCATTATTAATATGATTGTTTAACATTTTTTTTGTGTGAATTTTAAATTCAACTATATGTTAAAACATTTTATATGTTGAACAGACAAAAATATTGTTTTTATTCAATTTCAGTTATATTATGTTTACATTTGTATTATAGTTTTATAAAGATGAGATACAATTTACTAAAGTTGACATGGCTAATTTAATCTCATTAATACTAGCTGCCTTCAGAGAATATATTAATGTTGTTTGTATAGTCATGTCGAACCTATTTTAATGAAATAAATCTGATGTAAGCAAAATTTCATTTTGAATTTTATTTGCATAATGCTGTTGGATCTTTCTATTTCCTTAGTTAAGTTTCTAAAGTGGCAAAATTAATTGGTGGAATCGATTCAATTATTGATTTTGGGAGCTCTCTTTATCTTGCATCGGAAGAGGAGGAGATGCGCGATTCTTCATAACATACTTAGGAGTTTCTTATGAAATAAAAATGGAAGAAATCAGAACAACAGCTTTCTTTTTATGCTGTCTTCTCACAGAGAATGTTTATGAAGTAGAGTCTTTTAGATTTGTCAAAAAGATTAATGATGATTGAGAGCAGGGCACTAATGATGGTATATCTAGAGATCATATGAAACGAGGTGAATACGGCTCAGTGGTCTGATATGATGACTTACTCTTGATTATGCTAATTATTTTATACACAAAGATTTTGGGAGAATAGATAAGATAAGATACATAAAAATTTGGGCACTGAAAATGGCTTGTGATTTGTTAAATTTTGCTTAAATTCAATTTCAGCCATTACGTTTGTTTAAATTGTGTCTTAGTACAACAGTGGAGTCTGACGAAATATTGAACACATGATGATCATTTGCTTTAATAACAACATTTTCTCGTAATGTTTTAGCTATGTTAATTTTTTTTGAAAAATTAAAAATAAATCATTAGTTATTTAATAATTATAAAATAATACAAATTAACTTTCCATCAATGTTCATTATAAATTAATTTATACTAAGCTATGACTAACACAAATATTTTGTTTCCGGCTAATAACGAAAACCAAAGTTAGATGAAAATGCAGTATCACTTTAAAAATGCGTTCAGTTTGCCTTTTTATAAAAGGCTATTTTATCTTTAAGCAGCAAATGAATAAACGAAATACAGTTTTAGGAAGAAATATTATGAAAACACTCACACGACTATAAATTTAAAATTACTGCTTTTCGAACAGAGAGGTCCTTTCCAAAGGAAAAGCCGTAACCTCTTGAGTACCTTTTCATAATTAGCACTTTAAATTTGAAAACGAAAACATCAATTACGCTTGTCTTCTAGGCAAAATTCGAAAGAAAGAAGAAGAAAAAAATTACCATTGTGCTAAATCTTCACTAATTACGACTGAAGTGAAAGCCCAAAAGTCAAGACGATTACCTTTCATTCAAGACTTTTGGAGAAGAAGACAAAACTACTTTTCCTCTTTCGCTAATGACGACCAAGTAAAAGGTATCGGGCGAGCCACGTGAAACAAATCAGAATTTATCGCTTGCAGACTGGAACGACGAAAGAGATCATTAGAATTTCTATTTTTAAGAATGGCAATGCATCGCTCTCGTTTGTGCCCGTCAGCTCATAGAAGGACAAAGAAAGAAAAATGGCGCTATCCAAAAATAAAAATAAATAAATAAATCTTCTTTTAATGGATGTCTTGTAGTTTTTGCGAAGGCGGAAAATTATATTTCGAATGTTTAAAAAATATCTCTTTTAAGGAAAGTAAAATAGCATTTGTTTTACAGAAAGTCATTAAAAAAAGATAATTTAAAAAAAAGTTCACCGGAAAGTTCATTTCGCTTTTCGAAAGCACATTTAAGATGAAAGCAGTAAATATGATTTTTTAAGATCACGAGATGAATGTATATTAAGCTTAATGTACTTGCAGTTCCATTCTAAACGGAAATTGTGTACTTGGCAGTCTTAAGTATTTCTCTGACTTATCGAAATAAATGATAATAAACAATTGCTGAGTAGCATGTTTTTTCTCATCATTATATTTTGTGATCTCTTCTCACAGTGGCTCAAAATAATAGTTTTAACATTCCTTATTTCGTTATTTTTTTAAAAAAAATTATTAATTTTTATCATGTTAAATAAAAACACTGAGTTAAAAAATGAATTCGATGTGGTAAATGGTATATCACAATGCTGCATATTAACTTTTCAATACGTTTAACTGATGAGCAATTTTTTTATTTCATTTAATCGATGAGCAATATTTTATTTGTTTATTTTATCTCTTCTTAAATAATTGTATGTTTACGCAAAATATTAGAGATCTGGAAATGAAGTTTCCAGCTCTGTCATCACAGTTTAGTATCTTTTTCTGTGTGTGGCATGCGAAATTTCCATACCTGTTTGCGAACGCTTCCCATTAAAATGTTTGAATAGATCCATTTTAATATTTATCTTTGAAGAGAGCGATGCAACTCATGTTCTATTATCTGATGGGAACTATATCTAACTATGCTAATTTCGAAATATTTTTTTTTTCAAATCAAATTCCACTTTTTCATATTGTTGTAGCCTCCTTTCTTGTGTGATATATCTCGGTTAAACGTGAAAATTCCGAAACACGATTTTTATACATTCATCTGCTATGACATAAAAAAGAAAAAATCATAACCTCAATATTTTTTTACAAGTATGATTTGCTCCCTCATTTTCAATAAAAAAGTATAGCATCAATCTTTAATTTGTAAAGGAAAAGTTGTAGCCTATCCTTTGTTACTATACAAGTTACAAATCTTGAATAGTTCGCACGCTGACGCTTTTGGATGCCTCAGCAATGAAATCCGTGGGAATTTGATGAAGTGTTGCAAATCTATCTCGTTTAAAAATTCTCGTGAATAGAAGGGGTGCCGTTCCTTCAAGGTCTTTTTCCGGCCGCATCATGATGTTTTACTGAATATTCGATATTCGCGGTACATATGTGAAATTTCCACACTCGAAAATTCAAATTTCATTCCTATTTGAAAGATGTTTTGCCCCTTCTCCAGTGTGTCGATTTTAATGCCTATTCAAAGTCACTTAAATCTGAAACTGCCATTATAGCTAAGAGAACACGTTTGAAAGTTACCTACAGTCTTTTATATAGGCTCTGCCGAACACATCATGTTATGCTAATTGGTTGCAAAACTCCGGTATTTAATTTTGCACGTCTGTACCAGTTTTTTCGTCTCTTCAGTATATTTGACAGTTAAAAATATCGGAACAAAATTTATTACCGAGAATATATACGTTCGAATTTTGAAAACTACACTTTCAAGAAGTAAATGAAAAGAATCAGTTGCGAAATTCAATCATTACAAACATAAAATAATGAGTAGAAAAATTTCCTAAAAAAATGCATGAAATTTATTGATACTAGTTTGACCAACATGGCACCGTAAAAGAAATTATATTTTATTTTAAAATTGAAACGATTTGAATAAATTACAAAGTAAATTGTTATTTATATAAGTATATAAACGTCGTAAGCAAATAATCCATGCCATTTGATAAACGCCATAACTAATTCAGAGTTTAAATCTTGAAACAATTTGCAGTGAAAATGATTATTGATTCTATAGATGGAATGCCATCAATAAACCGTAAAAAGTGATTTTGAAAACTTTTCTGGAAAATAAAAATATGAATGCAAAATAAATTTCCGATAATCTCATGGATTAAGCATCTTTAACTTTTAGGCAAGTTCACGTAATACGTTCACATTCTAATTAACATCTGAAACGGTTCCTTTTGAACGTTCATAATTTTCATCCATTCATTGAGACTGAAATGCTAATTTAGATATGATATTGCAGCACCAATTTCATTACTGGTTTCTAAAGTAACACGTGGCAGAGACGCCCCTGGTCACGTTGTTGATAATTGCATTCGCAGCGATCCCTATCAAAAATGGATCAGTTGAATCTAACCAACTGCTGATTGTAGACCACATTAATTCCATCAAAGCGATTCGCTCTGAAGTTTCACTGCTCGGATTGGTCAGTGATTCGTAGGATAATTGCGCTCATAGCTATTCTGGAATTCACCAATATATACATGTTGGCGGCCAGTTGGCTTATTAAATTTCAGCCAGAGCAAATGGTCAAAGCACGTCTTGAGAATACAGTGCAGATCTAATGCAGCTTCTACCTTTGCCCTCTTTTCATGACTGCTGGGAACTTGAACTGAGTGTAACTTGTTTAAGATTTGAAAAAAATTCAATTTGTCATAACTTATTGGATAAGCAGCTGCAGATTATTAGAATGGAAGCTGCAGATTATTAGAATGTTAATTGAATATTTGATATTTTCAAAACGAATAGAACTTTGAACTTTCAGTTAACAGTCATTCATTTTTACGGCACAATATCTCTAAAATTTTATATAATTGTATTTTTATTAAAACATCTGTACATTTTAAAATTCTACAGCGAAAGAATCAGTGATTATTTTAATATTTTTTTTAATAATTTCATGAAATGAGTTTTAATAATTTCATGAAATGCCTTAAATTGCACTCTTCCAACATTTATTCAAAATACTAAATTGCTTGTCGATGATGAAGGATATTACATAGAATAAATTATTTTATCTCATCATTTGTTAATTATTTGAGATATTTTTTAATATTTAATTTATAATCTTTTATTGCCTTTTAGATATTTTTTTATTTACGTAGTAACAAACCTTAGCATCCGTTGCATCCAAGTGTGATTTGTTTATTTGTAAACATCCAACAATATTGCAAGAGTTTCATTATAAACCTTCGAATCTGTAATCAAAATGCAGATTTTTTTCCCAGTCTTATTTCAAAAAGCTATTTTGGCAATGGAAAAGTATCCATTGCGGTATTCTCTATCAAGAAATCAAACTGCGAATACATATTACATCTCAACTCTTCCTCATTTTAAATCCTTTGCCATTAAGGTGCAAAGGATAAAAGGATTCCGAGCGAGATTAGCACTCAGGTGCCACCGCGACTTACAAGCAGCCAGATACAATAAATGTACGCCCATTTTGAAGTCTTTGGACCATGTGAGAAGCATTAACAGCGCATCTCGACAGCATAATGAGGTTCCGATACTTTAATCCCTCGGCCGGATGTGGCACAGGCAGCTGAAAGAATGTCACACTTCGTTCACGACAATAGTCGCTTAAAAGAATAGGGATGGAGAGTATAGTTCTGAAAAGATATTTCATCATCAGAAACATTGTTTTTATGTGCAATTTTTTTTTATAGTTGTAAGCAAAATAAAGATGCTAGCAGATGACGCAGATTTAAAATTCAGAAACTAACAACATTTTGAACGCTTATTATATATAAACGCTATTATTCTGCAAAAATTGTGGATCTTCGGTAAAGCAACGAACGTTTTGCACAATGGCATTGGCGTACAGTAATTATGACATATTAACCTTTGGCATCATTTAACAGTTATTTTTTAATCTATCGTTTGATCCTTGGCGAATTTTTTGGCAATGAATCCCTCCCATGCGATTAATAGTATCCGAAAATCGAATTTGTGTTTGTACACGTTTTTCTAAACCGAATGAAACCAAAATTTGACACAAAATGACATTTGCAGTTAAAAATCATACACTAAGTTTGGGATAATTGCGTTTTTGAGTTATCGGATTTACATGCAGATTGACAGATGGTCAATCGTTTGTTGAATTTGGTTCAAATTTTGGTAGAAGCATACATTATATATGTTAAATTTGTGTACCTAATTTTATCCACGTCGCTTTCTTCATTTTGTAGTTATCGTGTTAAATTATATACGAACATCCGGACAGACAGACTTCCTCTTCTTTGCTCAAAATTTGATTTAAAAAACTATAAATTTGGTGTAAAACGACATTCCAAATTTTATCTATCTTCAGGGCATTTTGGAGATATTTTGTCCTAGATGGATGGACAAATGGATATTTTCATGTAACTTGGATTTAATATTTAATCTTCATTCCTAAATATATAAGAATATTAAAGAGGAAATATGCCAGTTTTCTAATTTTAATCGCATTTTTCTATATTTTAGCCCATAACTGGGGACATGAATTTCTTCATGCGGCTCGAAACATGGAGTCAAAATGACTCCATTGTCATTTTTCCTTTTTGTCTTTTGTAAGCAGCATTGGAGTTTATTTTGGCAATATATACATACTGGTCATACCATCATGCAGTTGCCAAAAATGTAAATTATATTGACATTAAAAATGTTAAATGTTATACCATTAAATGTTGAGAAGATATTAGGAGAAAAACCTAAACAATCTTTTAATGAATATTTGCTTCGATTCAAAACTACGGAATGACGCTAATGTTAATAACTGTTAAAATTTAACAAACAAAAATGAAGAATGTGATATTTTAAAATATTATTTTCAGAGTATTTCTTTATTCTTTTTGACTTACACAAATAAAAAGCAGTTTCAGAGGAGTGGAGACAATGACTCCATAAATAACAACAACTTTGAAAAAGAATAACTCGGTAATGCGCATGTGTCCATACTTAGACTTTTGCCAATATATTGCTGAAAGAACAACTCGATGGTTTGTGGTTTTACGGGCGCAAGAGCCATATTTGGCTATACTGCGCCAAACAACTTGAGGAAATGATTGTATTCATTAGCTCTGAAAATCAGAGCCAATGAACAACGCAGAGTCATATTGACTCTCCCGTCTCTAGTTACGAGTTAAATTATAAAATAAATAAAAATTTCCAGATATTAAATCATCATAAGTGATTAAAAGGACATAAACTGAAATTTCTCAAATTTTTCACTCCACGAAGCAAGATTCATCTAGTTTTTAAGAATTAAGAACAATTAAAAGTTTCATTTTTTCAAAAACGGTCATTATAATCGAGATTGTTTTCGAAACAGCAGAAAATATTTAGTTTGCTTTAAACTTCCAAATATAGGATAAAATAGGAATTAAAAAATTCATTTTTTCTAAATACATTGCAGTAATCTTTAACTAGTTTTTGCAAATTTGTAATATTTCGAATTTATAAAAGAAATACTAAAATATGGCACGACTGATAAAATTTTCAGATTAAAAATCAACAAAGCAATATAAGAATACTTGAATTTCTAGTAAAATGAAATTATACTTTAAGAAATGTTTGAATTCGTTTCGGAAATATTCATGATTTTATATTTTTTTTTCTCTATAACATTGCTTTCAGAAATTCTGACAGACGTCTAGATGTCTTGAGTAGCGTTCATTTCTACCCAACTCAGAGCACAATCTGTCACGCCAAATGCAAGAGGAGTTTGGTTAACTGAGCCATTAGACATGTACTATTAAAAACATTAACAGTATTTGCCATAGAACTGGAGATTGCAGCCTGCTCTCAATTAGAGATAAATGATCGGTCAGGATTTTTTTCCTTTATCAGTCTAGTTTGCATCCATTGTTCCAAACGCTCCCAAACGAAGTGAAGTGGGATCATTTCCAAAGACGGAGATACCTCATATTATATTGTATTATTCATATATTGCTTCGTATATGAACAATGAAGTATGTTATTTCACATAAATGAAGTAAGTTATTAAACATATAATGGTTAAAGGGATAAGAATTGCTTTTGGACCTTTCAGTACTTAAAAAAAGGCTAGACTTCCCAGTACCGTTTTAAAGCATCAACTGACTGAAGTTATATTATGTGTTCACTTTAAGTCTCTAATGGCACATTTAATTGTATATTTCTGTGAAGACATAATAGTTTTATACTAGTGTCCAAAATTAAGGTCTCAAACATGTTTTTCAAAATAATTCTAAATTTGCACCAGTAAAATTCGTTAAATTTATGTTTTATATATTTTGAACATAATTTAAACTTTCGATTTAGAAAAAAAAGTGGTTTAGCATTAGTTTTTGCCGAACTACTGGCATTAGACCGCTAAAACGCCTGGGAGTTTAGCCTGCAGCTTTGTGAATATTGTATTAACCCTCCACGGGTTGGCAATCAATCCATTTTCTGTTGCATCCCGAATTTTTCGCAATTCAGAGTGTTTATTTTTACGATGACAGATTTTTATTATATAATATTATTATCGTGTAACATACAGTATCAGTTTACCTTCTTTGAAAAATATTTGAACTTATTTGCAAGCATCGCATCTAAATAGTGATTTGAAAGAAGTACGCAGCCAGAGGGTAAAACAAACAAGTAAGACTATTTGAGGAGGGAACGAGTTCTCATAATTGATTGGCAGAGCTGAATATATAACCTCAGAGATTTTAGTTTGACTTTTAGACAACGATCATCAATATTTTTTCATCGGCGGGTCAGTTTTCTTATGTTTATGAAGTGCCTAAAAATTTCACCTGGAACTCTTTTAAGCCAAATAATGTCCGATTTTGTAAAATTAGTTTACTGCTCACATTTGCTGCAAAAGTCAGTGGATTCCTGATAAAATCAAAATTTTTACAGAAATCAATCCGGAGAAGTCTTTATTAATAATTTCACTTTACTAAAAATTTTAGATACAATCTTAATGCATCATAAAATAGAATGAAAAATTATTCTAGATTCAAAAATGATAATCAATAAACATATTGGATCAAACAGTATTCCGTTCTTAGGCGACAAAAGAACTTTCTGCTCTCAAACAAAATTTTCACGATCGGAATATTTATAACAATAACTATTAAAATGAGCACCATTGAAAAGTTGAACGATCCAAGTTTTATGATCTGGAAACGCTCGAAGTTAATTACTCACACCAACGAGAAATTATTTTTTGAAAAATAATCCATTTATACTAAAAAATAACTTTAAATAAGAACTCAAACTAATTCAATTCAGAAATGAGATTTTTGATACTGTTGACAATATTTAATGCAAATGAGATTGATTACGAAAAAAACTGTCAAGTTTCCTGTCTTTTATTATATAACAATTACTTCTAGAAAAATATATTTTCGTTTAAATTAGGAAAGAAAAGAGAGAGGATTTATTTTTTCTACATTTGGGAAAGTCTGATAACAGTAAAAAAATTTGAATAAAAGCACATGTTTATAACGAAATGGAAAAAATATAAAAAAGTTACATTTTCTTAAAAAAATGAATGCGAAAAAAAATGTTTTTATAATGTTTTAAAATAGTTATATTATTAATTCAATAAATATTTTTTATTTAAGTCATTTAATGTTTAATATATAAAAGGTATGTACCCTAATACGACCAAAACGCTAATTTCTAAAACTATTAATTGCCATATATATCTAATACAAGTGGTCTAAATGAAATAAATAGATATGTTTTTTAAAGTTTGAATCAATAAATGTTCTAATGAATTATAAATTTAAAATTTTTATACAGATCCTCTGTTTTGTGAGTCACATTTAATAAAATATTCTTGATAGTATAATATTTTAAATAAAAAAATCCCTCTTTTGCAATTAAAACTGTTTGAGATAAGAAAATTTGAACGTCTCTGAACTGAATTTTATGATGAACCAGTGACATTTTTTTAAATAATTCCTTGAAATATTACATAAATAAAAAAATATATTCTGGGTTACACATAAGATGACAATGCTGAAAGATACAATTTTCTGTAAACACATATTTTAAAAAATATGTTTGGTTCCAGCAAAAAATGTTTTCGTATATATTGAAATTTTATCTCTTCCATTTCAAATTCAAATTTAAATCTTACTGCAGCTGACAACAAATTAGAAAGATATAATGTACAATGAACAAATTAACGTAATAATATGAGTTTCGATAATAATATGAGTTATGCAATTTACAAAATTTGTAGCTTAAAAAATATTTTATTGAATAAGCTATTCAGAGAATAATGTATATAAATTTTTAGTTGAAAATTTTAGAGAGCATTACTCCTAGCCGAACCAGCTGGTTGCCAAAGACGACTAGTATGCAACAAAAAATGATTCACTCCTCAAAATCCCGCTATTTTTGTTCCGTTTCTCTCTCACAAAAAAGCGAACTGAGAATGTATTTTGATGTATCTATTTACAGAGTGGGTCCACAATTTGATGCCAATGTATAATTTTGACACACATTTCGCTGCTGAGTGTGAGTTTCCGATCTGTTTGCATATTCACTAGCAGACCAAAAGACAGTTTGTCAGTTTTATTCAAATTTTCACACAACTGAATAATTTTTTGAAAAAGTCATGCTGTCTTATCATGTTGTCGTTAAAAGTTTTATTCACGTTGTGTTGATTTTAAACTATCGCGTTAAAGTAGAGCACGGGTGGATAAAAGGTGTCATTCCTAAAGTGCGTGTGTTTATAGGACTCGAGGTGCGGGAATTGAAAATTAAGATTGATAAAAATCTGGAGATTGATATTTTTCCAACGATTATATTTTTATAAGGATTAATTGAAGCGATAAGGCAAAAATTGTTTCTATAATTTATACATCAAGTACAAATTTGATGTATTTTTGTCACTGATTAGTTATCAAATTTCGCGAGTTTCAATGCTTATATATTAGAATCCGTAATTTTATGAAGAATTTTCACAATTTTTTCTCTATGCTCTATACAAGCTTGACAGTTTTTTTCGTAATCATTATCTGGAAAAAGAGAAAAATGTTTTTTGCCTTCATTTTTTTTCAAATGTTATTTTCTGACTGTTTTCCTATTTTTTTAAAAAAGAAATGCAACAATATTCCTTCTATAAAAAGATAAGAGAGTTTTGAACCACTTATCCGTATTCCCTCCAAAGTGAAATAGAGTTTTCAGCTTTTTTCGCCTATCATATCCTTGCCTGGCTTGGTTCCAATAGCATTTATATTCTATGTATAACTCATGACACAATTTACAAAAAGAATACCCGCCTAAAAATATTATGTTTACAAAACATCCAATATTTTAAATGCGTTAAAGCATTATTTAGCAATTATTTGAAAAATCTAATATTTATCTTTGCTTAAATGTATGACAGCTATTGAAATATTAAATCGATTATTTACAATCTCACTATTTTTCCAAAAAGTTATATAAAGAAAATCTTTACTATAAAACTATGTTTAAGTTTGAAAAAATATTTTAATTGGAGGGGGGAAATGTATAGTTAAAAAAAGTTCTTAGTAAATATTTATAATCCAAGAAGAAAATGAGTTTTCTTCTCTTACCAGAAATATATTTCTCCTCCTGTAAATCGAATTTCGTGCATCGATTCTTATGCATAAATGGCTTGTTATTTTTCATTCATGTTTCCAAAATACTTTGAGAGGGATTCGATGCAAATCTATTTTTCCAACTCGCTGACTTCTCTCTTGTTCCAGAAGAAAAACAATTTGAAGTATTTCAAGCGTATGCCACAGCCTTTGAAAGGAAACTCAATTTCTTTGAAGTAAATATCTTGTTTTACAATTTTCCAGGCAGTTTGTTATGAAAATAATCGTAAGATGTCATCCTTATGAAAGAAATGCTTTGCTTGAAAAATATTTAGCGTTCTATTAGAAAAAAGTATTACTTCCTTCTTTAGTAGGAAGTAAATTTCAATTTCTTCATATTTATATCTTTTTTCTCTAATTATCTCGGATTATTTAACCCTCAATGTCAATTATTAGTTCTCAAATGAATGGCTATTTACCTGGAATTAGAAAATTCGATTATAACCTACCACTTTTTCAATTCTAGCTGCAGGGTTCATTTTTATTAATATTTTGTATTAGAATAGTCTTAGACTCTTGGATTGAATTAAAAAAATGTGTCATTAAAATCCATGTTTGAGTCATTTTAGCTATTAATTTAAGACCAAAACTCCTTTGGATCAGGTATCATTTCCGTTCTTTTATCTACTTCGTTTCCGCGGAAATAATTATTAGTGCAAAAATAAACAGTGGCATATAATTAGCAGTTTAAATAACTTCTTCCACTTAAAGTATACGATTATGTTCGGGATATTTTTTTTCTGAAAAAATGCTCTAAAGTAATTGTATTCTTGAATTTTTATATAGAAAAGATAGAAAAAGCATCACTAAAACCAAAATATAGCAATTAAATGACAATTTTAAAAAATTGAGAATAAAATTGATATACAATACAACACACTATATTGACCGGCACCACATTCTCTGTGTCGTGGCTGATGAACGTAAACAAGTGATATTACTATTTCAACGCTACGTCTTTGATTTTGGATAATTATTGCTTTATTTCCTGTTTTTAAAATTATTACATAAAGGAAAAATATTAATTTTTTCTGTTAAATTTGTTGTATTAAATATATTGTTATTGATTTATGCGCATGTTCTCGTATATTAAATTATTTCGTGAATTTATGTATAAAAAATTTAAACAATACTTTAAAAATATTAATGGAACCTGGCAACGTTTGACGGCCTAGACATGTGGCCATTAAAGTATTAAGGCAAAATAAAATCAAACAAGGTAAATGTTATAATAACACAGCTAAGTAATAAATTCAATCGCACTCTCCTTCATGAACGAAGAATAGAAGAAAGAGACCGTTTACCTTATTCGATTTAGAAAAGCCACCTGCATTGCCGCCCTATAAAAACAAACCTAAATCTTTTTTATAGACTTCTTTCTCATAATGATAATCTTTTTTATAATCAAATAATCTTTCTATTGAAAATGTCTTTTTCACACATTTCCGATAAATATCCTAATAAAGTATCTGATATTGAAAATTAAAGTGCATTTTAAACAAAAAATCGGTCTAGAACAAAGAAAAATTTATTTCCATGAAACAAATTCCTTATGTCGTCGATCCGTTTATATTTTGGAAAAGCAAAAGAAAAATATCCCCACACTTGAAATGAGTCTATTTATTGAGCGCCGGACCAGCCGATCTCTCCCACACATG
>JAPMOR010117414.1:260514-301285 GCA_026543865.1 Argiope aurantia
GGTAGGCACCACAAAGCAAATATTGATCTCCCGAAATCCGGCCCCGGACTAATCTTCTCAAAAAGAGCTTCGGCTGGATGAGCGAAAAATGCAACTCTTCCAAACTTCTCTTCCTGCGGCTTTCGCTTTCAACGGAATACATTTCCGAGATTTTGCAAGAAAGATCTATTTCTAGGGGAAACGAAGTTAAAGAGAGAGCTTAACGTGCCCTATTCAAAGACTTCTGAAGAAAGCGGTACGAAATAGCTAAAATACAAATTAAAACATGTTTTTTTAACTATTTTTATTACTAAGGTATTTAACTGGCTCCTATATTTGAAACAATTGGCATAATATAAAACAGAATATTGTATATTCTAAAGAGATTCAGCTTAGTTACAAATGACATTTTTACAAGAGACAACAAACAGCCATCGCCCAACTGTTTCTTTGAATACATCAAAAAATTAATTTCTATTTACAAGAAAACTATCTTTAAGGAAGCACCCTGATATTTCAAGCGCCGGACCAGCCGATCTCTCCCACACATGCGGTAGGCACCACAAAGCAAATATTGATCTCCCGAAATCCGGCCCCGGGCTAATCTTCTCAAAAAGAGCTTCGGCTGGATGAGCGAGCCTTCCGGGAAAAACGACGCTCTGCCATAGAAAATGCTCGGCCACAAACTTCTCTTCCAATGACTTTTGTGACTTCCCGTTTGCAGAATCCGTTTCCGAGTTTTTGGAGGAGATATGGGATAAAATGGGTCATAGTGGCTGTTTTCCCGAAGCGCTGCAAGAGTTTGAAAAGAACACATTATTGGTGGATGTTTTGATGGCCATCCCATTACTTCAAGATACTGATAAGAAGCGAATCGTTTCGGAAAGTAATGTAGACTAATTGTAGGGGAATATGCAATAAAACGGTTAGAAAATTTCGTAAAAACTCCCATCCGATTGATAGATTGATTAATGGAACAATATATACTCGCAGACAAAAACCAAAATAGATACGTTTTATTTCTATAGAGGCCGTCTTCGACAATCAGTTTGCTAACCCGGATAATCAACTTTTTTTGCAGTTAAACAATTAATACGAAATATATTTTTTTAAAAAATCATCATTGATCTCAATCAATTTGTTTCAAATAAAACAATGTATATATTAAGAAATAAAAGCAGAAGTGAAATTCCTACTACGGAGTTTGTAATTTGAAAAAGCAAGCAATTAAATCTTTCAATGGACGAATTTGAATTCCATCATGACATTTAAAAATATTGGATATCGAATTGTTTGAAGGCTATTTCTTGGTTTCTTTTATATTTTCGTTCCTCTGACTAAATTCCATTACTTTTGGAATTTTTGTGACGCAGCGAGCACTTTCCCAAATATTTCTAATAATATTTTGCACCCCCATTAATTAGCTAAGCGAAGAGTTGAATTTAATGCAGCAGCAAAAATACCCAATGAAGCAATCTGAAATACGTACGATGGTTTTTTTACATTTTGAGTGTTGCAATTCGACGATAAGTAATAAGATTTCTGCACCACATACATTAGCGCTATATATAGAGATATTTTCATTTCGCACAATTTCAATTCAATGCATTTTTGAAAATTTAGCTATTTCACGATTTGTGAAATACTTCACTGTAAATGTGTTAGAACCATTCGTAATTATTATCAACAGATTAAATCTTATCACATCTATATCGATTTTTTTAAATAATTAGTAACTTATTTAGTTTTTTTAGTGATTGGAAAATATATTGTATCTAATAAAGTAGTTAATAAATGGTTACAGTCATTGTGATTTTAAGAATAATGATAGCTCAGCTTAACAGATTACAGCCTGTAAGGTCCCCTCCATTTTTCGCAGTCTTTTAGGAATGCTAAATTGTAATGTCAGACACACTTTTGTGCAGCCTCTGCATTTCGTCACGAAGCTAAACGATAATGCATTTCTTTTTACTCTAAGAGCATAAAAAAAGACTAATGCAATCTGCATTTGGCGAAAGGATGAATGCGACCGCCTTTCAGAGAAATAGTTTTCCAAAATTGTATTTTTTTAGGATTAAGATATGTTTAAAACGAATCAAATTTCGGCGTTCGTATTACTTGCATGTGAATAATGAGCTCAAAACAAGGCGAAATATTTTAATCCATTATTCTTAATTTAAAGAAGAAAATTATGTGAATATCGACTTCATTTACGGTGGAGGAGAACTTATTAAATCTTCCCTACACTCTTGAAAGAAATGTTTTATTCGTAAAAGATTTGAACAGTTGTGAACAAAGTAATATATTTAATTTCCTTATTCCCCAAAGGGAGATTGAAGTTGAATCTAGTAGAGCTGAAATAAAATTTTCACATTCTACTCCCTTGAGAAATTTTAAATTATTTTCTTGCTTCACTCTATGGACATAAAATATTTCCAAATAAAAAATTATAAGATAATATTTCCTTTCTAATGTTACGTAATAACTTAGACTTAGTTTTCTCATGTGATCCTATAAATTCATTGTTTGATTATTAAAAAAATATTTTTTATATTTAAAATATTTTATATATTGAATCAATTTAATGAATTACAAAATGAAAACAAATGCATATTATAGAAAAATTTAATTTATTTCAGGGAAAACGGAACTTTTTTTTTACTTAAAAGAATATGCCAATGCTTTAAAATCGAAATAAAATATTTTTCTTGAGAATTTTTGGCGTCTTTCCTTTCTTCGTATTTCGAGGCGATGCCTTAAACTAATTCAAGCGCATTTTCGAATAATTTTTATGTTTTCTTTTTTATATAATTTTGTTTAGCTTGATTTATTTTATACTTATGTTATACAATTTTGTAATCAATTTCCCCTCCCTTCCTAATTTGTTGTACATGCGTGTTCTTGATAACAATTTTTTAATATAGTTTTTGATTTTCAATTTTTGCTCACATTAAATGATTAATTTATTATATTTTCATGAGCAGCATCTCTTGGCAGTGAATTTGACATGCATAAAAGGTAACCAGATTTCAAAATATTCCATATATTAATTTATTAAATATAACAGAAAATGTCTGCGTTGTCCAGACTAATCTATCGCTCCAACAGCCATGAAATTTAGCACACATGTAATGATAATAATGATTTTAAGCGCTTCGAATTCTGAATTTTAAAATTATTGTAAAAAAATTCTGAATGATTTTCTGGATGTCTCTTCCATAATATCGGCTCTAATGATATTGTAGAAAAATATCAGTGCAATTATCATCATTCATTTCTGATGGATTTTACCGAATCCTGTAAAATATAAATAATTTTCCCCCAAAATTTAAGGAATTCAAACTAAAATTCCTACATCTGAGATTTTAATTCTGTTATTCTTTTTAAATCTAATTCGAAAGATAAACGAGAAAAAAATATACTCTTTTTCATTTATACTATTTATTTAAGTCATTACTTAACCAATTAAAAGATTTCTTTGGTGGTTTGACAAGGAATCAAATTAGGAAATTGAAATTCCCGCAATTATATTTTTGTATCGATTAAATTCTAATAGAACCACTTCCAGCACAATTTCTAATTTCATTAGAGGTTCAATCACTAGTTCACTAGTTGTAGTTCCCCATGAAGAAAAATACAGTTGCAATATCAATATTCTTTTTTATTTTGCATTGATAGTTTTATTTTATGTTATTGTGGTTTTAATTTCACTGACATTCATCATATCATAGGTAACGCAGTGCGATTGTGAATAAAACCTAGATCATAGTTAGAAAGGTAAAGTACCACTCTTTTGCATACTAATAAATGTATTATCTGAAAGCAATTTTTATTTAAATTATTGTGTACCGAATGGACTGGAAAATTGAAAATAAATCCTTAAATGATTTTATTTGAAAATAACTACTGATTGCAAAAGTACAATCGAATTTATTAAATTCCTTTTATTATTAATATTCATTATTAATAAAGGTATTGATTTAGCAGTAAAAGCCTGGCAAAGGCCGAAGACTGATAAGGTTAATTTCAATGACAAATTTTATTAGTTAATCGTCAAATGAGTAGAAGAAAATTTTAGAAGCCTCTTAATAGCGAGGCTAAATCTCAACACAATTTGGATTCAAATATTTTCCAAGCAATCATTGTAATCTGTTGTATTTTAGTAAAACATTTAGTGGAAATAAGACAAAATGCAACCAAATCAAAACAAGTAATCTTTGAAAAAAAATTATTTTTAGTACGGAGTAAAATACAATGGAACAATAAATTTTAATGCAATGGACAATTATCATCGTATTTATAAAAAAATGCATCTATACATTATTTGGAAATACTAATTCCATAAATTATGATTACCTATCTGGCTAGCACTGATATCATGAAAACAATCGTTTTCAACTTTCCACTGTTTTTACGTAATGTTTCAAGGGAAAAATAACTGATGCAAATTACAGACTTCATACAGTTCAAACTTAATTCAAGGTGACTTGTATGTGTTCCCTTGTTTGCAATTAGAACAATGTGGCACAGAATGGATGCATTATCGTTTGCTTGGAAGAAAGCAGATACAGATATCAATAAATGGAATGTTGTCGTTGTTATTTACGGCACTTGTCATAGACAAGTCCGCTGATGATGTCAGCGATTTAAGCCGGTTTGTGCAGTAGCTTCTGAGGGTAAAAGCCCCTGAGTACCCGATAGTAGAAGTCTGGCTTCTAGATGACATTCACACACTCCCTTGCGCAACCCCATGTCCCAACCAGGACCTGAACCCGGGACGCCCAAGTCACGGGGAAGACGTGCTACTCCTGAGGCCAGGACGCCGGCTAATAAATGGAATTGTAGATTTGTTAGGCTAAATTCAAAAAGACCCTATCGAGCTTCCTAATGAATTTCATGGCTGCCTTCGCATACAAGGCAACATATCATATCAAATAATTATCATGATGTAGGGATTTATTATAGTGAAATAAGAAACAGAATTTATTTATGTGCAATAAATTCTGTCTGGCGCATAATATTATAATTTAGAATTATATCATGCGGAAAGATACAGTTGCATTACTGTTTATTAATAACTAGCCGCCTTTGACGACCAGCCGGTTCTCCAGTATTACCGATCGCTACAATTTTCAATTAAATATTTTAAGTAATTGTTCTCTTAATAGATTCTCAAACAAAACACTTTTAATCTTCAAATTTAGATAGTCATACCAAACTTATACTGTTGTTTAGATCGTTTCGTGCAATTTACTATATATATTTTGCTAATTTGTTGTCATTTCCGGTAAAACTTCAACTTTAATTTAAAGTGGAAATGATGAAATTGCAATTAATATAAAGATATTTTTAAATAAAACCAAGCGTATTATTTTATTTATCATCTTTATTGTTATTTATTTATTATTATTATTATTGAATATGAATATTGCTAACAGAATCGCTCGATATTTAAGTCTTACGTGAACTACAAAATATTTTTCATATTTTATGTAATATCTCAAACAATAATTCAACAAAACTTTCTCAGATTCAGCATAAAATTCAGTTTTTAGTTTTGCTTTCAAAAGGATTGAAATGAAATCAATAATAATATTTTGTTCCGGCATATAAATATATTTCAAAAGTCTAAATTTAATGCAGTAAGGTATCATATTCTGAGAAATATTCTGGACACACCAAATTTTCAATAAATAAATAAATGTTTCTATTTTGCACGATCAACTAAGACTTATTTATGAAGTTTTGAATGTTAAAAATTTAGAAAAACTCAACATTTTCATAATCTTAGGCCAATTAATCTTGAGAAACCTGCGAGCTGATTGGCGTTTTTTCTTTGAAACAATCGATGGAAAATCTAAAATTATCCTTTTTTTATTGAATAGTGATATTCAAATCTTCATAAATCAGTTAGTTTAAGTGATTGATTTAGTTGATTGGAAATTAACTCTTTTTATTTAAAATACTAGCCGCCTTTGGCGACCAGCCGGTTCGCCAGTATTACCGCTGGCTACAATTTTCAATTAAATATTTTAAGTAACTGGTCTCTTAATAGATTCTCAAACAAAACAATTTTTATCTTCAAATTTTGATAGTCATACCAAACTTATACTGTTGTTTAGATCGTTTCGTTCAATTTACTCTATATATTTTGCTAATTTGTTGTCATTTCCGGTAAAACGTCAACTTTAATTTAAAGTGGAAATGATGAAATTGCAATTAATATAAAGATATTTTTAATAAAACCAAGCATTTTATTTTATTTATCAACTTTATTGCTATTTATTTATTACTATTATTATTGAATATGAGTATTGCAAACAGAATATCTCGGTATTTAAGTCTTATGTGAACTACAAAATATTTTTGATAATTTATGTAATATCTCAAAGAATAATTCAACAAAAATTTCTCAGATTTAGTATAAAATTCAGTTTTTAGTTTTGCTTTCAAAAGGATTGAAATGAAATCAATAATAATATTTTGTTCCAGCCTATAAATATATTTCAAAAATTATGAAATCTAAATTTAATGCAGTAAGGTATCATATTCTGAGAAATATTCTGGACACACCAAATTTTAAATAAATGAATGAATGTTTCTATTTTCCACAATCAACTAAGACTTATTTATGAAGTTTTGAATGTTAAAAATTTAGAAAAACTCAACATTTTCATAATCTTAGGCCAATTAATCTTGAGAAACCTGAGCGCTGATTGGCGTATTTTCTTTGAAACGATCGATGAAAAATCTAAAATTATCCTTTTTTTATTGAATAGTGATATTCAAATCTTCATAAATCAGTCAGTTTAAGTGATTGATTTAGTTGATTGGAAATTAACTCTTTTTATTTAAAATATTAGTGTTTCAAGAACTTTTTGTTATTCGTGATTTCCACAGCAGAAGCTTTATGTAAAATCCAAAATTTGTTATTTTTAGAGCATTTATTGAATTAAGTTACATAAAATATAATCATTTTCTATTTAAACCATTTTAGTATATCTGTTGTGTTCGTGCGTCAGCAAAAATAGAATGCAGACAAACTTATTATGAAACTAAATCTTATTACATTATAGATAATATTATCAAATTTACATCAACTTATTTTCATTCAAAATTCTAGCATCGTTTTTAAACAACAAATTAAAAGTTCCAAAAATATCACTGTTGCCAATCTGAATTTCACAACTATTTACAAAATAAAATTCATAATTATTAAAATAATCGTTTGCTACTTTTAAATAAAATATTTACGATTTATGTCGCAACAGATCTGTGTCTTACTAAAGGTTTACAAATTATCTGTGTGGCCCTGATTTGAATGGATATCCTGTTCATATTAAACAAAACTTGCCTTGAAATATAACTGATTTATTGGATTAATAATTGTAAAAGATCATAAAATAATTTTTCTTGAATTTATTTTTTAGAAAAAATAATATTTCATATTTGTTTCATTTCCTACAGACACGTGTCGGAAATTATATTTTTGCAAATTTTATTTCTAAAAAGATTTAGTTTATTTTTAATTGGTGCTTTAATCAATGTGATGGCAACACTTTGAAAAATGCTATTTTTTCCCCATGAATGCGAAACGTTTATTTTTATTTTGTACGAAAGAAATTGTTGAAAAATAGAGATAAAATATTTATTTAAAAATTCATTAAAAATAGAAATTTAATTTTAAGATTAAAACATTAGTATCATTTAAAAGATAAATTTTTGATCTTTAACTTGATGTAAAAATCTTTTTTGTGCGGTAATATTTTCGGAAGTTATAGCAGAAACACGCCAAAATTTCGCTTAAATTTTAAATAAATAAAATTTTAATTAAAAATTCGAAAAAATAACCCCCAGGTGCACATTCCCGGCCTCCAAGGTATACACGTGCCAAATTTGGTAGCTGTACGTTGAATGGTCTGGCCTGTAGAGCGCCAATACACACACACACACACACACATTGAGCTTTATTATAAGTATATAGATTATGCTAAGATTGCTATATTATGAATACATATATATCATATATAAATATTATTAATAAACCGATATACTATTCATATTATAATCATTTATAATGTAATACTATAAATAATCACTTGATCATTTCTTTTGCACACAATATATTTTATGGACAGATAAATGTATTAAAAAAAGGATCCCATTCTTGTAAAGAAGAAAAATGTTTTGAATCAATTGTTACTATCCGCTAAAAGACAATATTCTTACGAAAATAATATTTCATTTCTTATCACCAATCAGATTTTCCGCGGAATATTTTGATGCATCATTTTATTTTTTTTTAAAATTTCATCATTAATTTACCATTATTTCTAAACTAATTGAATGGAGCATTCTAATCCGAATAAAAATAGAACTCGACTTAAAAAGTCGAAAACGATTTAAATTATTCCACAATCAAAATTAACAATCAAGACGCAGCCTTTCATCGATCCTGCTGCCAACTCCTTTCCCCAAATTACGAAAATTCATTGATTTCCTTTTGTTTACAAATTTAATTTCCGTCGCATATTTGAACAGCAGAACAAACGATAGAAATGCTAGAAGTAATTATATCTCCAATAATTGGACTTCCCTACGAAAAATTCTTCGAATTTAGGAGGAATGTTCTGGAGAAAAATATGCGCAGAATCACTTTTGGAAATTGAGATAACACTTCAATACGATCTTTCCAAAAAGTTATCCATCCGAATAATCTGAGAGAAAAAAAAAGGAAAAAATGTCTTCGAAAATTTCGCTGTTATTAACAATCTGTATTTGTAAATTCCAGTCATAATTATGTTATTATTTCTAAATAGTATTGTTTTAATTTGTTCGATTAGTTTAATTCTCAGATTACGCAAGAGCACACGCTTAAAAGATATTTTTAAAATTGCATCTTGGCTAAGTAAAAAGAAATTACCTTCTCCCCCTTTTTCAAACAATTCAAATATGGATTACTTATTTTTACTTTTCCTCATCACCAATCCATTTGGATATCATATGTGTTGAATAAAGTAAGTAACTGATGAAAAATTATTTGCCTGGCAATTGAAGAAATCAATAGATTAGTTTAGTGGGAACTCTAATGGTTTAGCATGCCTCTACGTAGAGAGAGAGGGAAAAAATAATCACCTGTATACAATTTTTCTAGGGTCAAAATCATGGTATTGTAACGCTTCCCCGTTTCGCACAACTGATAAGTGGCATTCCGGCCAGATATCGGACCCACAATGTTAAGTGCCAATTACCCCCCACATTGTTAAGTGCCAATTACCCCCCACATTGTTAAGTGCCCCCTGACTGCCAGTTGGAGGATCTTCTTCTTAAGAGGAATACCTAGAAGAATAATCTGGTTCATATCCCTCCCCACATGAACCAGACATACCTAGGGCCGAAATGGTACTTCTTGTGCACAGCCGACCACTCCACCACTGAATGAAGCAATATCAACAGGATTTGTTGCGTCCGACGGCTATTTGTAGCATTGTCCATCCTTACACTGAAGGATTTGTCAAACTTATATTTTCTTCGAGGGAATTGGCCACAAAGTGGGCAATTACTGTCCTCATGTTCCTATTAAACAAGGAACAGGCCATCACTAAAAGAAAATATCCGCTAAATTCTAAATATTTCTCCAAATTCACGTTTCACAACAACAGAAATGCGAACACTTTCAAACAGTTGGTAAAAAAACTGTCAATTTTTGACATCATGTCCTTCAGAATTTTAAGATTGCCTGGTACCATCAGTGCTACTGTGCTTAAGTTATGATTTTCACCTTTCAGATTCTTCCTTAATTCTGAAATTTCTATGCATTCCTTTAAATGAGAGGTCAACAGTACCGATTCCTCCACAAATGCAGTTATTTTCCTCCATTCGGCCGAAACGGTACTGTCAAACTCCTACGCAAAAGACGAAAAATATACGGTACAGTTTTCTTAATGGAATAATAAATAACAGCACATCATTTGGATAAAACGCAAAGAAAAAAATATTCTCTCAGGAATTCTGAATTAAATCTATGCGCAGAGCAGGGGAAATAATTCTGGTTCAACGTCTGAAGAAGGGTTCTCAGTAGAGCTTACCTGCGTATCATGTACACCGTGGACAGTGCGATATTTGGACCTGGACACAGCTGGAATCAGGAAAAGTAAATGGACGGATGCGGAGCCCGCAAAAACGAAGAGCAACGTGTGTTGTAAAGATGAGGCGATAATCTAATCCGTAAAAGAATCATAGCATTGTATTCATTTCGTATTACTTTACTAGAATAAACCGGTGATAATTGCATAGAGGGATGTTAATCGAGAAAAATTTCTGCACATTTCTGTTTTGGAGTTGTTACAATAGAACAGGTTAATGAAAGGAAATTCATCCGCATTCATCATTAGTTCAATAACTATTATTTTCATATCTTTATAAGATAAGTTAACAGAGGTCAAAGTTCCTCATTTACACTTTCGATAACAACCTTAGATGTAGAAGAGAACAGAGACAGTATCAACAAGTAACACACATCATTTCGAACACATATATAAAAAAAATGCAATAAATGGCAAAATAGAAGGGGAACTAAAAGTATCGCCCATTTTCTGCTTTCCGACATGACTGCTATTCATGTTACCCCGGAGGAGATCAATTTGAAGATCCAAATCTCATAGAACGTCGTCGGCTGCATGTAAAGGCGCCGTCTCACAACTTCTTTGAGGTTGTCGTCAAATTTCTCAACACCGAAGAAACTTTTCAAAGGCTCAAAAAATGTTGAAATTTGAGGAAAATGGAGCTGTTCCAACCACTTTCCGGCAAATTCTGGAGCTAGGTTTTCCCATTCGTGCAAAACTACGAAGATTCGACTTGAAAAGTTTGCAATACCCCCATATAGCCCGAACACACCATCCTCAGGGTTTCTTCGATCCATAAACCGAAGGTTCCTGAAAGGTCAGAACCTTGGCTTTGCGACGACCTCAAAGAAACCGTGCGACAGCGTCTCTACTCGCACCCAACGGCATTTCTAGTAAAACCTGTATTTTCAAACTGATTTAGCGCCGAAACAAATGTCTGGGCAATTATGACGAAAAGTAGCAAATTGACATATTATCATTCAAAGCTTTTCTTTATTATGTTCAACATTATGAGCATTACTTATTGATACACCGTTGTACGCAGGGTGCTTATAATTAAAGTCCCACTTCGAAATGGTCATAAAAAGAAAATTACTGGACCAAACATTATCAAACTTGGCAATGGTTTAAAGGAGGTCATGGAAATTTCTTTTCTGCCAAAAAAAAGTTCGAAAATTCGCCACCAGGGGGGAAATGCCTCTGTATGCAATATTGTTAAGCGTAATACATGAAGACACGGTTTCAAATGTGTTTATCCTTTTTGAAACTTGTTTCTAAGCATGTTCAATGTGTCTTATCTCAATAGCACTGTTTATGGTGATCATCTAAACAATTTGGCGGAACTGAAAGATGCAATATAGAGAGATGTGCGTAACATTCCTCATGATATTTTAAGAGCTTCTGTTAAGAATGTAGTAATGTAATTTAACTTCTTTCAAAAAATGGTGGACGCCACATTGAACCTGCTTTGTAACACGTTTCAGAAACGATTAAACAAATTGTGTCCTATTTTGCTTAGCAATATTGCATACAGCGCCATTTCTCTCCCTGGTGGTGAGTTTTTGAATTTTATTTGGTGGAATAGAAATTTCTTTTTTTAAACCATTACCAATTATGATAACATTTGGTCTAGTTTTCCTTTTATGGTCATTTCAAAGTGGAACTTTAATCATAACTACTTTGTATAAGGAAAATATAGATAAATTCTAAAATACAGTATTGAAATTAAATTAAAAGCAAATTATAAAATATCAAATTGAATTCTTATAAATTGACAGAACTGGTAAACAGAAAAAAAAAATGTACAAATAAATTCGTTAAGTTTCCAAATCACTTCTAAATTCAGCTCAACGAAACAATGTCAAGAATAATTGTTAAAGACTTCGGAGATAAATTATAAAATACCCAGAGCTATACAACTGGAAATATAGTTTGAGAAATGACAAATCAAGGGGGGAAAAAACTTTTATTTTGTGTTAATTTAATTATTAAGAATTTGTTATTTCAAATAGTTCAGGATAAATTCGAAATCCATATCGAAATTTCTCAATTTTCCAATACTGTAATTAACGCAGAAAAATACCCAGCATATATCAAACAATGCATCACATGCTCAGAGCAGAGGAAATTGCTAGAAATGTTTATTTGTTTGAAAGCGTCAAGTTTCATAACTAGCCTTTTAATTGCCTTTGCCTGTATGTTACGCGTTGAATCGATTTTGATTTCTTAAAACCAAATTTAAGCAATTCATAAATAGGTTATTGATGTTGCTTATCCCCTTTGGATTCAACATCAATTCAAATCAGGTGCCGGACATCAGGGAAATAGGGGTGCAGTAGCTTCTGAGGGTAAGAATCCCTGTGCACCCGAGGGCAGAAGTCTAGCTCTTATGAAGTTGACACTCACACACTTGCTTGCACAACTCCTTTTTAAAATGGGGGGAGGGGGGCTCTTTCACACACCTCACAGATAAAGCACAGGATAAAGAGCAACCATGCCCTGACCAGGACTCATACTTAAGAAACTCAGATCACGGGGAAAACGCGCTACCCCTAGGGCAGGACGCCGGCATTCATAAATTTTGTAATTTAATACAAAAGTTACTTGGATTCTCATTAGAATCAAAAGTATTAAATTTTGCCGATTCCCAAATTTGAAAGAATCACATATTCAGATAAAAAAAACATACTACCACAGGAGGGGAAACGGTATTATCTACACATTTTCTTTTATTTTTAATATTTAGAAATATATTTTACGTAAGCTAATTATAACTATCTCATACAAAATAGTTTCAATTTATTGCAAAAAGTTTCTATAATGTAGTTTTTTTCAAACATTTGATTGTGATATTTAAATACTTCTTTTTCTACATTTTGTTTCTGAAATAGTTTATAATATATTTCATATTACAAAGTATTTGAGAATCTAATATACTACGTCTGCGTATATTAGATATGCGTTCCTTCTAGTGTTGATATTTAAAATATTACTACACACGCTAGAGCTAATTCCATGTATGTTGACATGCAACATGTATTTGAGAAAATTCAGAAAAAAAAATATCTCATCCTTAATTCTATTATAAAAAAAGTCATCGGATAATATTAAATTAATGTTTTCATTTCTCCAACAGACGAATATAAAATCGATGCTAGCTACTATAATGCTTGCTACAAGGGGTATTCATATGAAAAGGTATGAAACATCGTGACAATGTAACCGTTAAGATATTTGTCTATGCCGATATGGGAGAATGTAGCAAGACATCTAGAGATAAGACTGGAATCGCCGGCGTAGATCGGAGCATGAGCAGGCACGCGCATGCGCAGGAGAGAGCAGATGCTCTTATAAAGTGCGCCGTCCAATTGACACTACTTGTTGAATTCTTCGAGCACAGATGAAACATTAACTCCAATATGTACTGTGAGACACTCTGAAGACTACGCAGGTCCATCAAGAACAAAAGACCGGGGCTACGCATGGAAAGTGTGGATTTGCTTCATGATAACCACGTCCCCAGGGTCACACAAACGGAATTATCCAAGTCCAAGTGGGAGTAGCTCGACTATTCACCCGACAGCCCGGACATGTCGCCCTGAGATTTTCATGTGTTTGGTACCCTGAAAAAACATCTCAAAGGAAAGCGCTTCAACTCGGGCGGTGAACTCAAGGACGCTGTGAAGGACTAGGTCTCGTCACGGCCACAAGAATTCTGGGAACAAGGAATCCTTCGGCTCGTTAATCAATGGGATCGTTGTGCTCAGACCTATGGTGTATAATTTGAATAAAGTCTTCATTTATACCCACAATGTCATTTTATACCTTTTTTTGAGCACCCCTTGTATAAAAAATTGCAGTAATATGTGCAATAAAATATTTTGTTTGCGCAATGAATGCATAAAAGACAAAGAAACGAAAAATGGATATTTCATAAATCTTGAAACTTTATTTTAAAAAAGTTTGCCACAGAGCTGATTCCATATACACATAAATTTCGAATATGCGCGAAAATATTTACATTATTTTAAAAGTCTCAAATCGTAAACGAACAAAACGTACCCCTCCCCCTCCCCCTCCTAATTTGACACTTTTATTTGTTTAAGGAGAATTTTTTAATACATAAAATATGTCAAAACTGAAAATATGCATCTATAAATTAGTTTAAAAAAATACCTTTAAAAATACCTAGAAGATATCAGTAATAATTATATCTTCAGGGTTTTTCATATGGTATTATGTGTTCTCAAGTTGTTTTGTAGCATATACTCTGAAAAAAGTTGAACATTGCTTCCGTTCCTTTTATGCATTAAAAATCTGGAAATAACTTCCTAGAAAATAAACATACATTTCTGAAATTTTACAGATGTGCTTAAAATTTTTCACACTACCATATAATTAATAACGGTTAATAATGAATTCGAAGAGTTTTTATTTAATTCAGAAATAATTTATATTAATGACACTGGCATAAAAGAACAATCAAATCGTATCTTCCATGTCACGAAAGAGCTCCAAAAAAGTGTGTGTGACTGTTGAGAATGATAATTCAAAATGAAACAGCTTTTGTTTTATAATCAGTTAATACTTAATTCAAATCTCGAATAAAATACCTCTTTTTATTGACAAACAATCTCCATTATTTAAATTAACACAAACAAACAATCAAGCTAGGCTAATCCATCTATTCTGCTGCCACCCCCACATGCAAAGCTCCTTGAACAAACTGTGAAAATTTATCGATTTCCTTCTGCTGATAAATTTAATTTTCGTCGTGTATTTGAACAGAGCAGAGGAGATAATGATGAAAGTAATTGCATCTCCGATGACTGCGCTTTTCTTTGAGCAAAGGGGAACATTTCTGAATTCTAACAAGCATAGGAATGGGGTGAAATCACAAAACTTTATAACGTGAGTTATAAAGTGCTTTTGCCTAAAGTAAACCTTAGATATGAACTGCCTTTAAATTTTAAAATTATTTGTTCTTCTTGGCGAGGTTGCCTAAGTGGATCAAGAATTACAAGGAGCACTGATGATGCTTTAGCGACATGTGCTTTGGCCACGACACTGCGCAGGGGTAGGGGGGGGGGCTGAAGATTTTTTCGGTTTTAACCTGCAACGTTTTTTTATTGTAATTGCAACTATATTCAGAGAAAACGAAAATGAATCTTTCGTAAGTTACATGATAGTTATCTATTAGGATGTCCCAAAAGTTTCTTTCTCATGGCGCAAAAGGATTCGTTTTTAAAGAGGCTTGTCACTGGACACGAAGTGGATTTTATATGAAAATGTGCATAGAAAATGCATTTGGTGTAAGGACAATAGGACTTCAACTGCCGCAAAGCCGGACCTACTCCCCAAAAATGTTCTTTTGTCTATTTGGTGGGATTAGGAAGGCGTCATTTTCTACGAGCTCCTTCCTCAAGGTGAAGCAATAAATTCTACACAATACTGTCATTAATTGGATCAATTGAAAGCTGCCATAGCAAAAATAAACAGCCAGAATGAATGAGCCGACGAGGTGTTGTTTTTCATCATGACAACGCGAGACCACCTATTGCATTAGTCGTAAGAGAGATGCTCTTATAGTTTGATTGGGATGTTTTATTACATCCTGCAAACTCTCCAGATCTTGCTCCATCTGATTATTACTACTTTCTGAGCTTTAATCCATCATCGAAATAAAAGACCACCTAGAGGATTATTTGGCGTCCAAAACACAACAATTTTAGAAAGAAGGCATAATGAGGCTTCGAGAGAGATGGAAGAAGGTAATAGAGCAAAAGGATTCTTTTATAACAAAATAAATTATATCTTAAACAGTAAATAGTGTGTATTCATTTCATATTAGAAATAGGAGAGAAACTTATGAGGCACCCTAATATATGTCAAGAACATGATGGTTCTTTCATATGACACTGAAATAATTTCAGAGATTTCACATAAATTCATTATACTTTTTATAATAATATTACCCACCCCTATTTTAAATTTACATTTTTTCCATCCAATACTTCCCAGTCCATTCATCCCCCCACCCCCACAAAAATATGCCATCCGTTTAATCTTTCAAACAATGCCAGTCTACAAAATACAGACACAAAACTTGTTCCGCTGCCAATTCAATAATCAATAACCCTAAGCACTTTAAGGCGAAATAATTTCTACAACTTCTTACACTTCATCGAATTGAAAGAGCAATCGAATCCAAAACTGCTGGAAGAGAGCTTTCGAAGGCCCCGAGAAACTTCAAAAATCAAAAATTATATTGCAAAAATCTTTCAAGATTTATCGCTGGTATATATTTTTTTTTCTATTTTTGCCTGGAAACACGTTCCCGAAAACCGGAACATCTGGAGTCGTTCCCTTCAGAATCCAGCACTGGCCGGAGGCCTCGAATCCATGCTTCATCATCCTGCCCGTCTCTGCAGAGGACAGGCTCTTCTAATCTCCCCATGAGCGGCGCTTTTTCAGCTAAAATCCACTGAGTAGCAGTTTCACTGTTAGTATTGAGTTAATCCAGTTTTACAGTCGATGAATAATCATGTAAGGATGTCTCTTAATCTAATTTAAATCCTAATTAATTTCCTATTTTTTTAATCTTAAATTAGCCTATGTTAATTTATTCTAAAATATTCTCTTCATTCCGATCCAAATCCCCCCTTTTTTAATTAACTATATCTAACAACACTCTTGTTCTTGGTCTACCCCACGAAGACCAGCCTACACGAAAGGGTATGACCTAGAAGGTTACTGGGGAGAGAACCATTATTTATTTATTAAAATGCCCCCCCCCCAGAATAGGGGCGGTAATTAAAGGTATACATTATAATTCATTTGACTAAAATAAAATATTTAAAATTAAATAGTTAGCAAACCATTTCTGGGTTCAGGAGATAAGCTGAAAAGTATATAGAGAAAGTAGTAACACACAGAAGTATAAAAAATATCAAAATGTCCAAAGGATGGAAGATATAGTAGTATAGTGGACATAGACATATAGCAATACCACACAATGTATCAATATCTAAAATCATATATCTATCCCATTATATAAAGTGAAAAATAGGTGAATGACACAAATACAAAGTGAAAAAAACAAAACAGATTTAGAATGACAAGTACATAAAAAAGCATTACTAGAAGGTAAATCAAAGATATATGTCGAAACGCACAGTTTTTAATAGCTAGAATCCTACATTAAAAAAAAACAACTAGAATAATTGCATAAATAAAAAACTAATTAAAACAAGACTGCAAACAACCCAAGACATAGATCCGTCATCCTCTGAATTTCCTCACAAATATCTTTCGAGATTTCCCAAATCTTCCCCATTATCCTTATTGAAGACTCGTTCCTGAGTGCACTGAGAAATCAGTGAGGTTTGGATTCGCTAGAGGGGCCGGTGAGGAGATAAGAACTAGTGAGCGTACATTCAAACGCGAAAGGTTTGGCGTCCCCCAGACCACCGCAGATTCAGAACGGGCTGTTTATGATATTAAATCTATGCAAATAAAAACGAGAAGGATCATGCTCAGAAACAAACAAAAATGATATTTATTATGTGTTAATAGATTAAAATCAACTCTAGGAACATACCTTCTGACTTTTACAATCTAAAATATCAATGATTATTGCAATTCACACATTCCGAGCGAAGGAATAAAAATCCCTAACGATTACGACATTCCTTTCAAAGATACCCAAGAATCCCTTTTCCTAAATCGACAGGTATTGAAGAGATTCTTATAAGAATCTTAGTAAAAGCACTAAGGGAAAACTTTCTCACTCTTTTGCTTTTGCAGACACGTTTTCATCATGCGCAAACCATGCCAAAAAATAATTTGAAATTAATATCAAATGTGTTTTCTTTTCGACTATGCATCTCCAAAACTATGTCACCTGCATATCATTTCGAGCAGTGACCCTTTAAAATGATAGGATGAGAAAAAAACCTCCACATCTTTTTCAAGCATTCATTAAAAGCTTCCTAGCATAGGAATTCGAAAGAACCGAAATGAAACATTTCCTTGACAATTTGTTCCTGGTTTCCACGAAATGGTATGGTTTTGTCAATGCAATGGTTTAGTCTTAATTCTGACAATTTTCAAATTTAATATGAGAAAAAAAAGTATAAAACTATCAAAAATCTATTGATGATGAAACTCTGGATGCTTTACTGCATTCCCCAACAACACCAAACATTTTTTTTTCTACTTTTTTTCGTCCTAAGTGTACAGAGACAAGTCGACAAATAAGAAAACTCAAAAATGGGAGGAGTTAGGCGATCAGAATGTGGATGCAATCTTTACACTAAAATTCAATTTTTCTGTCAAATTTTAAGAGGTCTCTGCACAGGAAATCTGTCCGTCTCAGTGCATGCAAACGCGATAGGTCATAAAGCAGGCAGATTCAATTCCGGTTACTATTTCTCTATAATAATTTGGATCAAATGCTTAAAAGGCTCCTTGTTTGCCAAGATAGAGCATAACTGAGTCCCACTAGACAGAGCCTTTTCAATCTCCCATCACCAAGACATATTATATAATTATATATATATATTGCGTTCTTGTTTTCGCAAAAGAAGATGTGACTTCGATAATCAGCTACGACTCTTTGACGGCTTACTTTATTTTATAATCTAAACGTCATCCAGTTTTCTTCTCATTTCAATATTCCGACTTATTATAAATGCTAGTGATGTCTCTAGCTGCACAATTCAAGTCTTTAAAAGAATAAATCTCAAGTTCTCCATGATTCTGGAGGATCTCATTCCGACTCGCATTAATGTTAAGGATAAGAGAATGCTCAATAAAAGTGCATTTTCTTTTCGACGAGTTTCACCAAAATTGGCTTAAATTGGTGTAAAATATTGGCTTAAAAGTCAAATTTCAAATTTCGTCCATAGTGTGGCGCATTTTTTAAAAATAAAAACTCGATGAACTAAAATATCAGAATTCCTCCAAATCACGATACTGAATAATTCAAAATCTTTTTTAAATTTTTTAAATATTCAATTTTTTCTCTTTGTGCATTTCATATACAATAAAGTAATTATAAAATCTATATATATTATTATATTATATTTTTAAAATGTGAGAAAGGTTTTGGACAGTATTCAATTATTTCTTCTTTTTTTATATTTCCAGTTACGCATAACAAAAACCAAATTTTATTCTATTTATTTATTCTCTATTATTTCTAACTAAATATTCTTCAGAAACACTATTTTAAAAGAAATCCAACAGGTTCTTTGCAGTTTCAATTTTACAGCTATCGTTGTAGTAAATAGACATACAGGCGTCTAGTTAAAGCTTGGACGATAGTTGGATTGAATGATCTATCGATTCTTGACCTGAAATTTCCACGAAATTGTAAGATTTGAAGCACAATAATCTTATTGAAAGTACTATCAAAGTAAACCCAAATTAAATTACGTTGTAATATGTTATGTAACGTTCAACAATTACGTAACGCTGTTACGTTACTTAATTGTTGAAATTGGCAGTAGGAGAATATTCTTAATTATTGCAAGTAAATAAGTGATTCTGATCTAAGTTCCTAAAGTTGGAACAATTTGATTTTTCAAAAAAAAAAAAATTCTATTGTATTTACTTTTCAAATTGAGCAGAAGTGTTCATGAAACATTTATACTCTCTAATATAAGAAGTACAGAATATAGAAAATATTGTGAATGCAAAAGAGGAAGTTTTCGAGATTCTAATATTTGTCCCTATAATATATCTCCCCGAGTCCAAAATCCCATTTTGGGAGTGTTCGTCTACATGTAAATGAACACATTGATTCTGGATAGCAACAAGCTAGATGCAAATCTTCACAAATAAGAGATTACACGGGTTAATTATATTTTCACCAACTTATTAGAACTATTAAGAAATAGTATCATTTCTTCTAAATTCACTGACAGGATTTTTTTCTACGCTAAACAATTAACAATTATTAACTATCAATTCAAGAAGGCAATTAAAAGTTATATTATATTATATATATATATATATATATATATATATATATATATATATACGCCTAGAATAACATTAAAATGTGCTACATTTTTTTAAAAATGAATATATACGTGCAATAGCTTTTTATACCAAACCGAAGTTGTTTTTTCAATATATATAATGTTATTCTATCTCGAATATATATAATGCAATTCTATTCTCGGACCTGACATTTTTCTCCACCATAATCGTGAGTGCATGTCAGGTGCAGTACAACTTCGTTGTTTCATGCAGCCATATCCCAATATAAAATTGCCAGAACAAAAAAATGGAATAAATGTACAGCAAAACCGTTTTGGGCTTGATAGTAAAATACCATATTTAAAAGTATACAAGAATTTTTAAAATTTTTTTATAAACGCAAAGAAGTTTTCAGACTGTGTTTCGGCTAGACACTCAATTTCCTTCGCATCGTACTTCGTCGAAATTCAAAGAACTTAATGCTTTTAAAGATGTAAAAATGTAAATTTCAAAATGAATTTTGGATGAACAATGAAAAAGTTAGATTTCTTCAGGAAAATTCTACAAAAGACGAAACATGTAAGATTTATAAAGTTAAATCAAGTATGCAATTATACAGAGAGTATTCAGAACACACAGTTCGTTCAAGACTACGTCATGTTATCGACAGGAAGTTGGATTGGAAAGAACATTAAATATGCACAGATTGCTTCAATTATACTAATGAAAATGCCTTTCATGTACGAATTATATGGAAACCAGCTGGAGTGGCATCTCCAAAACCTTCTCACATACTCTCCAATAAGGTGTTATTTCAGAAAACGCCTTGCATGGCATTGGCGTTAGGAAATATTAACTTTTGGCTTGAAGTAAGCACTTTTATTGAACCTGTCGGGTCATCCTTGGCGAGTTATTTGGTGATTAATAACTAGCATGCGGTTAACAATATTCGAAAATTGAATTTGTGTTTTAAACGCGTTGTTTCCTATCTACATTTATAGTCACAAAATCGTGTATTAAATTTGATATATTTAAGTCATTACGTTTTTGAGTTATTGCGTTGACACGTTTCTGAGTGGATTTAACTCAACTTCTTCCTAGGTGGATTTAACTCAACAATCGACAGATGTCCAGAATATATATGTTAAATCCGTGTACCAAATTTTATTCCTCTAGTTCTTTTTGTTTTGAAGGTACAGTGTTAAATAATATCGTGACAAAGAGCCAGGCAGCCAGGTTTTCTCTGAATCGATTTTACTCAGAATTTGTTAGTAACCTACAAATGTGTTGTAGAGAGTGTGAATTAAATTGAATATTTCTGGCGCAAAGCGTTTTAGAATGATTTTTGTCAGACAGATGGACAAACAAATATTTTGAGTACACGGAGGTCTAAAACGTGTAGATTTGTAAAAATCTCGTATTCGAATTTTTTGAATAATTACTATACTTTTACTATGCTTTGTATACGAGACTGTAAAAATAAACTTACTTGATTTTGGTACGAAGACCTTGTACCAGGTCTCTAAAATCTTCCGATGAGTAATTTCTCCATGAGCACGATAATTCAAACCGTTAAACGAGTACTCTACCTCACTGCCCTATACATTAAGGATATTAAAGACTTTTTCGGCGAGTGTTTTTTTGTTCTGTTTTTCCGATTGAAATTTTAATTTAAACCCGAATAATATTTCGCTAAAGCGACATTTTCAATATATATGTTTATTCTATAAATCTAAAACTTTTTTTACAGTAAATTTTAAAATGCATTAAAGAAAATAAAACTTTCGCAACTACTTTGAGGGGAATTACAGTCAAATGAATTCATAGTTCACTTTAATTTTATTACTTCGCATAGAATTCTGGCTACAGACTCATCATGCAAATTTCCGATATATTAGGGTGTCCCAAACGTTTCTTTCTCATTGCACTATGAATGGCCTCATCTGGATCTGCTTGTGCAAATATGCAAGCTTATATATTAGCCGCCTGTGTCACTTGGTGTAAGGACAATAAGCCTTAAGCTGTCGCAAAGCCGGGACTACACCCCAAATAATTCCTTTGTCGAATTGGTGGGATTGGAAAAGCGTCATTTTTTACGAGCTCCTTCCTCAAGGTGAAGCAATAAATTCTACGCAATACTTTCATTAATTGGATCAATTGAAAGCTGCCATAACAAACAAAATGACCAGAATGAATGAACCGACGAGGCATTGTTTTTCATCGTGAGAACGCGACACCACATATTGCATTAGTCGCAAGAGAGAAGCTCTTGCAGTTTGATTGGGATGTTTTACCGCATCCTGCATACTCTCCAGATCTCGCTCCTTCTGATTATTACTTCTTTCTGTCCTCAAAAAATTCTATTCGTGATAGACGCTTCAAATCCATCGGCGAAATAAAAGCGCACTTCTAGGACTGTTTTTTGTCCGAAACACAACCATTTTGGAAAGAAGGCATAATGAGTGGGAAGAAGGTAGTAGAGGAAAAGGGTTCTTATATAACGAAATAAATAATATCTTAAATAGTAAATATTGTGTATTCATTTCATTTTAGAAATAAGAAAGAAACTTATGGGGCACCCAAATATATTCATGAATAACTCTTTAAAATGATTTCAATTATCCATGAACTTGAAGAAGAAATTTTGTATTATTTATAGTAATTTATAGTTTGTATTATTTATAGTATAAATGCCTTTTTGAAAACGCATTGAAAACTACGACTTTTCACTGCAATAATTTTTGCACTTCCTACATAATTACTGTCAGCCTGGCGATATATTCTATCGCTAAATTTCACAGCTGACAAATTAGTCCCTTCAATTTCCATTTCTTTTCCTTAAACAAACTTTAGAATTCTAATTAAATGAGTCAATCTGTTCCAAACAACCTTTTTCGACAAAAGAACTAGTCTATATAAAAGGAGAAACAATGAACGGAAGAAAAAAAAAATCAGAAAAAAAGAGAGGGGGGGGGAGAAATTTGTTTTCTTTTTTTATTTCCTACTCTCCTTTGGCTCTCCCCCCCCCCCCCGGCCCTAACTTTTCTTTTCACTTTGCGCAGACGATAAAACCACAAAGGTGACGACTGAGAATTCCTATTGTTGCTCAAAATTAAATTTTGCTCTGGTATCTGGAAACGCCGACGGCAGCTGGTGAAAGAGGTTAATGATTGGCGAATTCAAAATTGCTGATTGCGAAGTCGGCCAGTCAGCGTATAAGTTTGTAGAAATTGTTTATTCGAATGCTTCAATGATAGTGTGGTCGTGAATTAAGAAAGATCCCTTTTATTAACTGCTCTTATCTCAGTCATTTTAAATAAAAGGAATTCATGCAAAAAGAGTTTAAACGCCGTTGATTATGCACTCGTATTTAATCAGTGGAACAACAACAAAAAAAAAACATTCATCAGCAATGTTAATAAATTATTAACTGTTCCGATGAAGTTTGATAGAAGCCCTGGATTGATAAAGAATTCAGATAAAATATTGAAATTGAATTAATCTAAACATCTTCAAATGAAATGCACATAACAATATTTTAATTAAAAATTTTATAATATAACAAGATGTTAATATAAATATTATCTCTTTAAACGCATTTCTTGCTGGTAATTTTCATTTTAAGCATTTTATTTTGTCAGATTTAATGTCGAAACAGAACACACATAACAACCACATTAAGTTAATGCTATTAGCATTTTGATCGACTCGTTTAACATTGAGTATGTCAAAATTATGTTCTTTAAACGGAAGAATAATGGAAAACAACAAAAATATCGATACAGTTTACCGAGAAATAGCATTCTTCTTTTCATCCCCGCCATAATTTCCACTCAATTTTGAATTTATAAACAGATTTTTTAGTATTGTTACTTTCGATTTTTCTTCTCGAAATTCGAAAGTATTTTTTAAATAATTAGTAGTAGTATTACTTAAGTAATTCCTTAGTAATCGAATTTTTTCTTTTCAAAATTGTAATGTACAATCGTAGTTTGCTTTTAATGTATTTATGTCTAAGCTTTTGTGTAAATCATCAGTATTAATTTTTTAATATTTATTTATATAATAAATATTAATAATTTAATACGTTTTAAATTTAATAATTTTTTTCCATTTGATGTTAAATTTAATTATTTTAATAGTATTTTAGGTGGATTTTTAAAAATTCTCATTTAAAAAAATGATTAATTTTTCTACAAAAATGATAGAAAAAATACTCGCAAAAGGCCTAATTAAATCAATATTTTAAAACATATTTCTTTCTTTTACCTGAAGAAAAAAATTTTAAGTAATTAGTCTGTATCAGAATTATACTATAAAATAATCTGAACTAAATTCATAAAACGTACGAATATTTACTATTAAAGTGTATGTAAGGTGTGTTTCAATTTTTTAGGGACACCAGTAAAAATGAAAATAAAAGCGTAAATAATAAATATCTGACATTTATTTATGAAACAAGTTAGATAAATAACAAAAATAAATATTGTAAGATAATTTAGATTAAACAAATAAATTTCAACTTTGAAATAACTAAACAAAAGAGTAGCACAAATTTTGTGTTTCAAATTTTTAGGGACAGTGGAATTAAAAGCTTCAAAACTTCAAATTAAATTTTTTTTTACCGTTCAATATTAGCACCATTTTTTCTGATGACATCATATATTCTGTTTGGCATGGAATATATTAGGTTCTGAAGAAGTGTTGGATCCAGAGAATACCAAGCATCCATTATTGCTTGTTGAAGTTGCATTTTCGAATGAAATTGGCGACCTCCTTCATAAACTGTTCTTGACAAAAGACCCCATAGATTTTCAATGGGGTTTAGACAAGGACTTCTAGCTGGCCAATCCATAACTTTGACATTGTTATCACTAAACCACTTTTTTGTTGATTTTAAGCTGTGGATAGATGCATTATCCTGTTGAAAAGTCCAATTTGGACCACATATTTCAGGTCCTCCATTAAGTAAATGTGTTTGTAACATTTCTTGATATCGATCAGAATCCATTCTTTCATTCACAAATGCCAGTTCGCATGTACCATTTAAGCTAAAAGCACCCCAAATCATAACAGATCCACCGCCCATTTGCCTTTTGGAGAAAATCTCTGGTTCTTTTCTTAGATCATGCCAGTAATATCTCCAAACGTCTGGCCCATCTAGATTAAACTTCTTCTCGTCGCTAAACATGACTTCTATCCGCTCATCTTTGAAATGCATGTACTCCTTTGCCCAGGATAAACGTTGTAATTTGTGTTGTTTGGCAAGTGGTGGTTTACAAGCCCTTTTCGCATATTTCATGTTTTTATTGCTCTTGATTGACCTCCAAACAGTAGTGTAAGAACATCCTAGTTTCAATTCTTTTGTTACTTTTCGTACTGATTATTTTCCATTTACACATTTCTGAATAATTCTCCTGCGGGTACGTGAATCGAGCTTTGGCTTAGGTCCTCGCTTTTGAATGGCAGTTGATTTCCCATTTAACTGCTTAACACAATTTTCCACAGCACGTTTTGAATGTTTTACGAGGGCTGTAATATTTCTCAAAGACTTTTTTTCGTTGTAATAAGCTTTTATTTGGCCTTTTTCAAGATTTGATAACCATTTACCTTTAGCCATATTTCTTCGGCAAAAAATTAAGTACTAACGTGGACGTTTTCAATATAAGCTTTTTAAGTTATTAAAACCACTGGTAGTAAATGAAAATGAGCAATAATAAAGATTTAACTTGAATTTATATACCATCTCATCTAGCTGTCCCTAAAAATTTGAAACACAAATTTGGCATTTTTTTTTTCTATTTTCTTCTTTTATTAGCATTGATATTTATTTAATTATTTTAGATATTTTTTATTATATTTAATTTTTTATGTTTTTCAAAGACGTTTTTACAGATATTAGGTAAAAACTATTCCGATTTTATGTTTTTATATGGTGTCCCTAAAAATTTGAAAACACCTTATTAGGTTAATAAGGTGAATACAATCATTTTAAGACAGATTAAAATATCTTATCCGTTTTATATGCAGGAGTTGGACTAAAATATAGAAACACCTGAAACAAAAGACATGTTTCCCTGCCTAATATAATATAGGAAAACCGTTGGCATTCAAAATAGCTTGTAGTCTTTTAGTAATGGAAAAATACAGTTTCTGTATTGTTGCCAAGGGAATCTTGTACCATTCTTCCAGCAAGACAGTGACAAGTTCAAGTAACGATGATCATAGTGGATACGACCACGCACTCTTCTCTCCAATTCAGACCATAGTGGTTCAATAGCATTGAGGTCAAGGGAATTCAGTGGCCAGGGGAGACATGATCATAAAACCAGCCCTGGACAACAGGTGCATTATAGTCTTGGAAAATACCATTACCTTGATGAGCCAAAACGTTTCATAATCCTTAAAAATAATGCTCTTTAGCAGAGAAATCATGGGGCCCACAGAAAACCACGATATTATCACACACTCAAATTATCACAAAACTTCCACCATGTTTAACGCTTAGTAAAAAGAAGTCTGTATTATAGGCTTGGGCTGACGTTCGCCAGACGAAAACTTCCAGAAGTGGGAAACATCTGAAAATACTACTATTTTCCACTTCTCCACAGTCCAAATTTTATGAATTAAGCAGTTTTTCCTGTTGCAAGCATTAGCATCACTGATGAAAGTTTTTGAAGGTCGGTCAGAAATACCCATCTTACGGAGTTACCTTCCTGATTGTATTGGTACTGACAGGGTTTGTGAGCATGTCATTCATTACAGCAGTAACTTTGGCAGCTTCTGTGGTTTGCTTCTTTTTCGTCACAATCCTCCTTAATGATCGTCTGTCACGATCATTCAACGAGACATTCACTTTCGCCCATGCTGTGATTGAGCGGAAGATGTTTTCACCTCACCTTTCAAAACACCTAAGCAACCTTGATTATGGAAGCAGCCACCATACGCGCTCCAATAATATGACGCAGTTCAACACGACTCTCCTCGACAGAGCTCTGACATGATGCAATTGCAACCTCACAGAACAGTGCACCGGCAACGAATGACTTACACATTGTATTCACGTCGTTGTATAGGTGGGATGAGTAGGTGAAAACACCAGCGCCACATACACACTTCACACACACAAAAAAAAATTAAGCATACATTTAACGAGGTGATTCCATTTTTTTGTTCAAATCCTATATATGTATATATAGCAATTTGTAAGCATTGAAATTTATAATTTTGAGAAATGTAATGTAATATTTTACAAAGAATGGTCAAGAAATTTTACGTTTTAAAAAGAACTGGAAAAAGTTTAAAATTCTTATACATTAATTAATTATAAAATTATACATTAAAAATAAAAAAAATTAATAGAATTAATCCTTTTATTTAAGTACAATATTTTCAATATATCCGAAGTGAAGCGATTTCTACCCTTCTCATGTTTCAATGAAACTTTTCATGAAAATTTCAGAGTACATTCTTCACAAAATGAAAACAAAGCATTCAACGAAATTCCAGCAAGAATACTTTTCGAATGTCACCTTTTGTAGGACAAAAATAATTTTATTTTCCCACAGTTCGATTCTTCCACTAGCGCCTTCGAATCATCCAGAAAGCCATTTAATGTTTTCAAATTCGTGGAACAAATTTTCCAGACTGAAAAGATGATTCTTTAATCTCCAACATTTCAAATGATTCGAAATATGGAGAGAAAAGCTTTTTTTTTTTCTTTTTTGTATTTTCAGAAAATAAATCGAGTTGGGTCCGATGCTCAGTTAGTAATTAAGGAAATGATGCAAAGTTTCTAGGAAACAAAATGTTTTCGAATGATGATTTCCAATATTATTTCTATGGTTCTTAAGAATCATTCGAAATGATAGATTTTCTCTCAAGGTATTTGTTTTTCTTTAAGGTTAAAATAAAAAAAAAGGTTTCATATTGATGTTTGCTTTAAGAATTCGATTCTTATCTTTAGATTGTTTGAAATTATATTTGAAATTATAAACAAAAATGTAAACAATTTTGAACATAAAATATATAAAATATAAAAATTAATTGAATTCCTCAAAAAAAGTTTTTAAACTAATAAATTTGTTAGAGAAATTGTTAGTTTAATTTTTGAAATTAAACTAACAATTAGCAATTTTAAATTGTTAGTTTACATTTTTGGAATACCTCCATTTGTTACCGCTTTTTTAAAAGAATTTATTAATTTCTAGTAATATCGTATAAACGATTGCATCTGCGCTTATAATAAGAAATAATGATTATAAAATAACCTAAAGTTATAAAATTATTTATGTGAAAGCATTTTAATGCTATTCCTAATTTAAAAACAAGAAAAAGAAGTTAAACTTTCCTAAAATAAATAAATGCACACATCTGCAAGTAGAGGAAGAAAAAATAAAGAAAGCATTTCATTGAAAGAAATTGTAGAATCTAATATGCATGACCACAGAGAACACACTTTTTTTTATTTCAAAATAAATATCAAAGATATCATAAGCATTTATATTTACAGTAGTGAAATACAGGCATATACTTTTCACCTTCAAATTTAAATTCCAGAATTGAATGAAAGATTGAGCCACAATTATCAACATCAACACACACACACACACATCATATATATATATTGGTATTCCTCGTTATACTAAACATCTTTAAAAAGGATCCTATTTAAATCTGCTTTCTTTCACATGCCCCTTGTCATTTGTGTTCAAGAAAAAATTGTAATTATTTACTTGCCTGTTATTTCGTCCGATATTTGTGTTATGTATATTTTAGTGCAAATTATCATTGTTATGATTTTAAAAATTGTGGACAACCGAATTTTTACGACTGTATAATGATTGAGAAAGACTTTTCCAACAACCACATTAGCATAAATTTAAAATGTTTTTTAAATTTTATTACAGTTTGAAATTTTTGATTTTCATCAATATGTTCCAATTCACGTCTGGAAAACAAAATTATAAAATTTAAATTTCTATTGAAAAATTCTTCTTACAAAAGATATATAATTCGTACTTTTACATTATTTGAATACAGAACATTTAATTGTAAAATACACACGCACACTAATATATTTATATTCCTATTTGTATTTGTATTTGTTTCCCTAAATATTGCACACTTACACATATACTGTTTAGATTAATCATATGAAGTTGAATTTCTATATTGCCATCATAGTGTAAAAGCATTCAATAGTAAAATGATTCTCTTGCATTTATCTTTATACACACACAATTTCACGCTCTTATCCATAATATTTGCAAATATATGATTATTACTAATGTTTTAACTTATATTATCACCCATTTAAATAATAAAATTGTTTTAGGAACAATTTTATTCATTACAGAAAAATCATCAGAGCATCACTCAATCATTATAGTTTGAAATAAATTTGTTCATCACACGTATTCTTGTTCACTTTCATTGCTTGATAGTTGAAATTTCGACTTAATAAAGAAGGGAAGAGAAATAAAGTATACAAAGTATTTTATAGAAAACCCTGGAATAAAGAACAAGAAGATAAAATTATTTGCTAGCAATTATGCGCGTTATATTAAGCTTTACAAAAGAGTAAAAACCCTCAGCAACGATGCAAATTTTGAAATTATGATAATTTACGTTGCATGTAATCACAGTGCTGGCCTAGTTGCTGCAGAGGAATATAAATGCCGCTTTCCAAATTCTTTATAGAAATAGAAACTGTTTAGCGATTGCAAAATAATTACTTCCCCGGTGAATATAAGGCACCATCAAACGATGCAAGAAATTGCCAATTTGGCCCTTTTTCATGTTACCCACATGCTGCTGTCAAAACACTCAGTTAAGAAATCAACCTTCCAATAAAAATGTAATTTGGACGGGGCATCAAATATCAGTGAGATCACTTTCGGAATGATAATTAAATCTTTCTAAGAGATGTTCATTATCAGTGACAGTTTTTTGCAACATCAGCTGTAAAATGAGTATTGAATGCAAAATGGGATGCAACCGGTGAATTGACTTACAAGGACTTAATGGATTTCCTCCTAGGTCACCTGATTTTATTTAAGGTGTAGCCTATGCCCACCTTAGACAGCAGAATTTTGACGATGAATTCAAGAATCATGTCCGTTGTTATTGTTGATCTCCTTTGGATTGAACTCCAGTTCAAACCAAGTCCAAGTGATCGGGGTAAGAGGGGTTCAGTAGTTTTCTGAAGCTAAGGACTCCTGAGCACCCGGGGGCAGAAGTCTGACTTGAACTCATATGAAGATGACCCCATTTTACAGAGGGGCTCTTGCACAACCCCATTTTACAGAGGGGCTCTTTCACACACCTCACAGATAGAACACAGGATTAAGAACAACCTTGCCTGAACCAGAACTCGAACCCAGAATGCCCAGATCACGGGGAAGACGCGCCACCCCTAGGGCAGGATGCCGACAAAAGCGATGTCGCAAATGACAAAAAACCTGGATCGCGTGAATACAAGCATTGTTAGAAGAATGCTACTTTATAAAGGTAAGATGCTCTTTTTGAATAATTTTTAAACCAATTAATTCATTTATCGACCACTTTCTTATCACTTTTCGATTATGTTCAAAATATAATTTATTGTAAATGTGTATTTTTTCAAAATGTTACGAAAGATTCAATGAAATATTAGTCTGAGGTATGAAAAGAATCCAAGTTAATAAATTGGTCTTTTAATATCTCACCAATATTTGGTGCTAAAAACATGAAACTTTGTTTGATAAATGAGTCAAAAACATTTTATTCATTGATAGTTCCATTGCTACAAGACCTATAGAAAAATTTAACTTCTTATCTTAGACCACTACAGAAACCAGTTTTATATATATATTATATATATATATACACATACAACTGCGTATCTTATTTAACAAAACTTTGTGATTGGGAGGTTATGTGCAGTTGCAATATTTAAGAAAATATAATTTTTTGAGGAGGAGAAAGGGGAGACACCCCTAGATTGGTTTCGTGTTTATAATATGAAATTTTTTAAACGGAGTTCTCACATCTTCCGGATATTCTATTCTTAAATCTTTTAAATCTGCGATCCTTTAGTGGATCACTTTCCGATTTAAATGCACTATTTTGATGTTTTCAAGATATACTTATTAATTAATCGCACAATTTTAAATTCAAACAAATGGCATTTAATAATAATTAATACAGGAAAAAATAGAATACAAGTTTTCTATAATATTTACAATATTGAATTATCAATGACTCAAAAGAAGAAAATAATTAAAATAAAGCGTGCTTTTTGTAAGGAAAAAGAAAGTATTTACCCTATCTGTATTTTCGCTTCATCTAATATCATTTTTTAGGAATGCATGAAAATTACGATTATACCATATTACTGAAACTTTCATTATTGTTTAATGTTTTATTTAAGTTAACTGGAGCAATATATCATTTGAAACTAACTACATGAGGGGCAGTTTTAGAGTCTTTGTTTGGAAGTGAGATCAGAATTAGAGACGACATCTAATTCCTGTATCAAGAAATTTCACTATTTTAGCTCGGTAAATGGGTAAGCAGCATATATGTTGCACCAATTAAATATTATCACCTACGTCTTTTCCAAAATATAATCATCTAGACCTCTTCTAAAATATAATCACCCACATCTTTTCCTACAGTTTGTACCACACATTTACGAGAAAAACACTCTCCACAAAAATTAAATGCTCTTTAATCATCCTAAAAATCGTTCACAATACCATTTCTTATTTTATAGCTATGAAGACATCCGGAAAGATTGAGTAAAAAAAAACCCTGGATGTCATCTGATCTATACACAATCGGGGAATGTCTGCCATTTTTTACTTTCTAGCATACAAAGTATAGATAAATTATGGTAATTGTAAAAATATTCAAACTCGGGATTTCAACAAATCTCCACGTTTTGGACATCCATGAGTTGAGACAACACTTTGAGACAGATGCGTGCAATCTGGTATACGGTTTCGTTTAACACATTTGTCAATTTCTCGCAAAATATGTTCAGAAGCAGTGCGTCCGTCCGGTTTTTTTGAATATAAACTAGCACGATGATTACAAAATGAAGAAAACGAGTCGGCTAAAATTAGGTTTGCAGATTTAGCATTTATAGTGCAGACATCTATGAAATTTTGTGCCTAAACCAAAAAAGGGGCTGACTGTCTGTCTGTATTTTTAGAAACATGTAAACACGATAACTCAAATACGTAATGACTTAAAATAAATGAAGTTTGGTTTATGACTTGCGACTGCAGTTGTAATTCTGCATCAAATATTTATTTAAATCGATTGCAAAAAAAAAAAGCATCTAAACGTAAATTTACCTTTATTGGAAAATATGAGAGAAAGGTTTCAGGAGGGGTTTTGCACATTTTGTGCACATTTTGTTATTTCTTCCATCGTAATTTAAAAGGAAGTTTGGCAATTTAACCATGAAGGAAGCTATATAACGAATAAGTTAAATAATTTTTTTAAAAAATCCGCCGAACTCGGTACGTAAGCATGATTTATTTTAAAATCTGAATATTCTCATAAAGGATGCGAAAAAATGGGATTACAGGGAAACATCGATGATTAGTGAATTGAATATGACAAAAAAAAAAAGAAAATTTATTATCAAACAAGTCAAAAAAGAATAGCGACTTTTTTCGAAGATATGAGAAAGCTTACATCCACATCTCGCAATAAACATACACGCCTCGAAGATCTCACGCAAAATGAGTGCATCGTGCGTGTTGAGTTGTTATAAAATTCTTTCTGTAGTTAAACTTTGATACTGATACTGCTATAGCTGCTGTTTACATTTATTGATAGAAAAGAACTTCTCAACAATGCAGTTTCTAAAAAAGTCCACGATTTTGAACTTAATGAAATTCAGAAAAATTGCTTGCCTTAAAATTTATGCGAAATGTCTGTTGGTTATTAAAAGGCCTACTGAAGAATTGATACTACAGAGCTTTGTTGTTTATTTCTAATAATTATATGCTAAAAATAATAAGCTATATGATAAGTCGGTTATGGTTATATTCTACAATATGTGTAAAAAACCTTAAAATTGCTAAAGATAAAAATAAGAAAGTTTTTTTTTTTGGCAAAATGAGTCTCTTATCAAATGAAGAGAACTACAGCTCAATCAATTTTTTTAGTTTATGTTTCGATTCTAAAATTTAGGGCAATATAACCATTTAGTATTCACAAAATTGAATTTAGACAAACAGAAAAATAAAATCTTCTTAAACAATTCTTCTTACAGAAACCTTCTTAAAATCTTCATACAGAAAAAAAGGAAAATTAAAAAAATATTTTATTTGCCTTAAAATATGAAACGGTTTTGTAGAAAAAAAAACTTATGCGTGATTTAAAAAAAGGATTGTTTGAACTGAAAATTATATAAAAATCTATTATTCAAACTAAAATAAGTTTCAAAAATATATGCCCTTTATTTTCAGTCTATAAGGGTTAAAATTTAATATCATTCTAATGTTACTGCAAAATTTTTCGACAAGTAATTCGAATGTTTCAAGATTTTTCACTTTTCTAAGAGTATTTACTATACAGAATATTTTTTTTTATTTCAGTTATTCTCGACGCTTTAATATTGGGATCATTTTTTTAAAAATGAAATATTAGGTAACCCCAGGAACCAAGAAACAAGGTAAGTTAAGTTGATTAATAATTAAAGGTTCAGTTTTGAATATATTACAGTTGTGCATGAATGTTAAGACCAGAAAAATGTATAAAATTTCAGAATTCCATCATATAAGGAAAAAAAATGAAAAATTGGTAGTAAAATTCCATTTTTATAAAAATGCACCAAATCAAGTTAAATAGAAAATGTAAGATCATAAGAGTCATACAGATTAGAATAGTAAATAATCGTCCTTATGAAATACGAGATTAAAACAAAGTTACAAAACTACTGAAATATGAATCGCTATAAAACGACACAAAATAATTAATCGCATAGAATCAATATTTGAGCAATACGAAATATATTTAGTAACATTTGTAAAATAGCCATAAAAAATAACAATATGCAAAAAATCCTTATAATTCAATAGCGTAAAGTAGGCAGAATCAGGCAATGCATGTGCTTAGGAAGCAATTACCAAGGGCACAAAATTAAAAAAATTAGTTGTTGTTACTTATGGCACTTCACAAGTCCGCTGAATTGAAGTCAGGGATTTGAGCCGAGTTAGTGAAGTAGCTTCTGAGGGTAAAAAGGCCCCTGAGCATCCGAGGGCAGAAGTCTGACTTTTAGCTCATATGAAGATGACACTCACGCACTCGCTTGCACAACCCCCTTTTACAGGAGGGATCTTTCATATACCTCACAGATAGAACACAGGGTAAATAAGAACCATGCCTGAGCCAGGATTCGAACCCGGGACACACAGATCATGGGAAAGACGCACTACCTCTAGGCCAGGACCCCGGCAAAGAATTAGTTGTTTATATTTAAGAAAAACATAGTTTTGAAAAACTTATAAGCTAAAAATTAAAATAATTCCATCCAAATGTGTGAGAACATACAAAACACAATTTATTTACAAATTGAATACGCACTCAATCTATGTTGTTCGGAATAAAACAGCAAAGAGGATTATGTTACAATTTTATGATGATTAAAATGCTCCTTTGTGATAAGGGAAGCTTGTTAAGTAGGACCTTTCAGAGGTTTGCGTTTGCAGGGGATTCGATCAACCTAATAAGGAAGGATGATATCTCCTCTGAGGATCTCGGGATTTCTGACGATTTGCAAGAAGATAAAATGACACAGCTTCCGGTATTCATATTGATCGACTTCTGTTAGGGATTTGGTTCATTTTGAAAAGGTTCGTCCAGGCTAATGTTTCGCTCGTTTTACATTACTTTTAGCAGGGAATATTTGTGTTTTAGCATAATCTGTATATTGAAAACAAGAAAATGTTTTGTTTTAAATTCTATTCCGTAAACAGCAAATACATTTTTATTTTTTTAAACACTTTATAAAAAGCAAGGTCCGTTAGGGAACTGAGAATAAATTTTGCAAGTGTTGCCATTTCCTTCCATTTAAAACGATCGAATGAGAAGGAAAATCTTTATTTTATTTATGTTAATCATATTTAATCGTGTTTTGGAGGGTTCGTTTGAACAATTCTTTATTTTGCAAAATAATTTACTAATTAATTAATCAGTCTGAATTACAGCCACATTCAAAATGACCTCGGTTTATTCCTAATTACCCATAAATATATGGAGTAATTGGAACACATATTTTGACTCCTCAACAGAGTGCTACTTAAGGAGAATAAGGAATTTAAGGGGATTGATAAGGACAGTAAAATAAAGTACTGTTTTCACTATTTTTCGAAAAAAGTATACCCTTTTTCAAGAAATATTGAATATAAGCAGCCATGACGTTTTCATACATTCAGAATGGAGTCATTTATAAACATTCTGCCTTTCATTTTGATTGTCTTTTATAGTCGCTTTAAAAGTGTGCGTTTAAATTTTGAGAATATTTTAAAGAATATGATAAAGTTAGAAATTTTTCTCGTTTCCTTTCATAATGTTCTGAAATACTCAAAACATTGAAATGCATAGAAAAAAATAGAAAAACTTTTTTGACAATATCAAAAGAAATCGTTAAATGTAAAGCTTAATATTGAGTACCCTATTTTAGTTTTTATTTTATTGGTCTAAAAAGTGAAGAGGCATTGACATCTAGTGGCCGATGATCATAGCACCTTCACTTCGGATACGAGAAAGGAAAAAAAAAGTTACAATCCAATATCTTTTACTTCTTCACTGTTTGTGTTAAATTACTTTCTAAGGAGAAAAAAAAAAAAAAAGTGAACCAAGAACGATCGTCTTCACGCCAGTACAGCTGAACGATTTTTGTCCCCCGGTGTTGATTTAGGCCCCTGTTCCCAAAGATATCGGTGTTCCTCTCCGTCACACAAAGAAAGAGCTGATGTTGCCATTCATCTCGAAGAGATATATCGATAAAATTAAGTAAAGATCTTGCCCTCTTTGCCAAAGGTAGCTTTCTAACTGGAGTAGAAAAATTCGCTCAGGCGGTCGATAGGGGAGAGTCAAGAAACTGCACCACAGTGAGAGCCAAGATCCGTACAAGAGAGATGAGACGAAATCGCCGGACCCGCTTTCTGTGACTATTTTAAAATGATCGGATAGATAAGCAAAAGAAGAACCATAAGGAATGGTTTCGTCAAAACATTTTCAAACACCCTTTAATGAAGGCGAATTTGTATTTTTGGCGAGTTTTTCTCAACCGATTGGAAAGCTGAATTTTCATTATTTGAGGCAACGAATAAAAGAACAAAAAACGTAGATTTGTTATTCGAAGCCATGAAAACTATAAAACCAAGCTCAACAGCTAATGAACGAGTATTTTCAATTTCAGGCAATATTATGTCCAAAATAAGAACAAGACTTAGCCACCATTCAGTAGATATTTCATGTTTTTTAAAATCCTATTTTCTTATTAGAAATTAAAATTAGTAAAAATAATATAAATGTTATTTGAAAACTTTGTTTAAGTTTTCGTTATTTTGTGTAAGTCATATGTATATGTAATCCTTAATTTTTTAATATTATTTTTTCTCCGTTCTATTTTTTGACAAAAATTCGAAAAACCTGCTAAAACCGGCTTTTTTGGAAATATTGAATTCAAAAACCGGTTTTTCAAAAAGTCGGTTTTTGTATAATCCCTAGCCTTAACATTTTTTTTTACAACATTTTGTATTTGCACATATTATAGATAAGTAAAAGGAATTCAACGAGAAGAAAATTAGCTGTATTCTGAATCACTTCTTCACCAATTTTGATTTCGTTCTCTTTGAATGCGCATTTGTATGTCAACTCACAAACATCATCTTCCTGATGAACGCTTTTCAAAGAGTAAAATAATGAAGGTCGCTTTCATTTTCATCATCCTGATGACAGAAGTTCGAGACTCAAAAGATCATTATAGTCAAACGTCCTTTCGATGCTGTGGTGTAAAAATTTAGAAATATCTCTTTAGGTATATCAGATTCAAAATAATGAGACCCATTCCAAAATAGTGAAACTTAACGCGGAACCGAACTAATCGCAAGACACCGTTTTTATGTATGATAATACATATTTACTTCTAACAAGAACAAGTGCATTTCTAGTAACCTAAGTTAATTATCTTAAAATATTTCTTGTTTACGACAACTTCTATATCGAGATCCATTTGCGCCAAGGACTGATTGTGGTCTTTTAACAATTAAATCTTTAGGCATCAAACATCATTATGATATCAAAGAAGGTGGTGAAGGATACCTACTCACGTGCCGTGCTCGTCCTCAGCCCATGGCGAAAAAAAAAACGAGATCAATTTCGAAACAACTTTAAGAACGGATACTTTTAACTAAAACGACTATTATAAAGTTATCAAACTCACTCATTTCAACGATTTACAAAGATTGGAAGGTAAATGGCCTAGGTAAGGCGATTTCACTTTCTGCCGCAAAAGCAGAGTATATGTAAAGAAGTTTTCGCATTATATCTGAATATTTCCAGACTCGTGTTGAACCATATCATAAGCCAGCGTTTCCCGAGAGCACTCTCGAGTTTCTCCCGTTCATTTCTCGATGTCAAAACTACACGAAGTAAGTAATATATAACAACACTTATTCGGATGAGTTTTGTACCGATGCGTAAATTATTTATTCTGAAAAGAGACCGGTTTTAGAATTTAAACTTCTTTAGATTTTGTGAACATTATATTTGATATGTGGATTATACATCTGTCTGTTTAAAAATGCAAAGATAACTTGAACAATCAGAACTAATAAATTATTGATTTACTTTTTTCTCAGATTTCGTATATTTATTTGGAATATCTAAAATGTTCGGTTCAAGGATCATTTGAGGGAAAAAAATTAAAATGCCCAAAGGAATAATATTTCATACAGGTTTATACAATGTTTATTAAAGACTAGCCGCCTTTGGCGACCAGCCGGTTCGCCAGTATTACCTCTCGCTACAATTTTCAATTAAATATTTTAAGTAACTGGTCTCTTAATAAATTCCCAAACAAAACATTTTTAATCTTCAAATTTTGATAGTCATACCAAATTTATACTGTTATTTAGATCGTTTCGTTCAATTTACTGTATATATTTTGCTAATTTGTTGTCATTTCCGGTAAAACTTCAACTTTAATTTAAAGTGGAAATGATCAAATTGCAATTAATATGAAGATATTTTTTAATAAAATCAAGCGTTTTATTTTATTTATCATCTATATCGTTATTTATTTATTATTATTATTATTGAATATGAGTATTGCAAACAGAATCGGTCGGTATTTAAGTCTTATGTGATCTAGAAAATATTTTTCATAATTTATGTAATATCTGAAATAATAATTCAACAAAAACTTCTCAGATTCAGCATAAAATTCAGTTTTTAGTTTTGCTTTCAAAAAGGATTGAAATGGAATCAATAATAATATTTTGTTCCAGCTTATAAATATATTTCAATAATTATGAAGTCTAAATTTAATGCAGTAAGGTATCATATTCTGAGAAATATTCTGGACACACTAAATTTTAAATAAATGAATGAATGTTTCTATTTTCCACGATTAACTAAGACTTATTTATGAAGTTTCCAATGTTAAAAATTTCGAAAAACTCAACATTTTCATAATTTTAGGCCAATTAATCTTGAGAAACCTGCTCGCTGATTGGCGTATTTTCTTTGAAGCGATCGATGAAAAATCTAAAATTATCCTTTTATTATTCAATAGTGATATTCAAATTTTCATAAATCAGTCAGTCAAAGTGATTGGAAATTAACTCTTAAAAGTCCGTGATTTAGTTGATTGGAAATTAACTCTATGACCACCATAAAATCTGTGCTTTCTCTTGTGGTGTATGCATTCTCCTTAATATCCGCTCGAATAAAACATCAAATACAATAGTACTACATAGAACAAACACATAAAAAGTAAACATAACATTTCAATAGTTGCCAAAAACAAAAGAGAGAAAAATGCAATTAATAAGCAGACGATATTTAGAAAAGTACAGATATTTAGACTGGAAAATGAAATTATCTGAAATTAACAACACGCGCAGACGATATTTACAAAAGTAAAAATATTCAAACCTGAAAAGAAAAATATATAAGTTATTCCATCAATAAATGCCATAGGTTTGTTTATATCTTCATTATTTTATATCAAAATTGGTCCGGGACTAAATAAACACCCTATATAGAGAGTGTAAAAGATCATAAAATAATTTTTCTTGAATTTAATTTGTAGAAAAAATAATATTTCATATTTGTTTCATTTCCTACAGACACGTGCCGAAAATTATATTTTTTGCAGATTTCATTTCCCAAAAGATTTAATTTATTTTCAATTGGAGCTTTAATCAATGTGAGGGCAACACTTTGAAAAAAGCCAATTTTTTCCCAGGAATGCGAAACGTGCTAATCTTAATTTTTATTTTTGACGAAAAAAATATTGAAAAACATAGTTAAAATATTTATTTAAAAATTCATTAAAAATAGAAATTCAATTTTAAGATTAAAACATTAGTATCATTTAAAAGATAAATTTTTGATCTTTAACTTCATGTAAAAATCTTTTTTGTGCGGTAATATTTTCGGAAGTTATAGCAGAAACACGTCACAATTTCGCTTAATTTTTAAATAAATAAAATTCTAGTTAAAAATTCGAAAAAATAACCCCCAGGTGCACATTCCCGGCCTCCAAGGTATACACGTGCCAAATTTGGTAGCTATAGGTTGAATGGTCTGGCCTATACAGCGCCAACATACACACAAACACACACACAGACACATTGAGGTTTATTATAAGTATAGATGAATTAACATCTATAAACATATCTAACATATTCTATATATACATATTCTTTTTAACAATTTCAATTTTTTTCTTTGAATGGTTTCTGGATCTAAGGTCCATCGTTTTTAAACTAAATCCTATTAGAAAAACAATTTTTTGCCTTATATTTAGCAATAAAATTAAAGAAAAAAAAACAAGGGAGGGATGAGAATCAAAAATAGTTATATTTTTCTTTAGCATGCAAAAAACAGCATTTCACCACATTTATGTATTCAGTAAATGATCCTTCTTTTCATGTGTTCAGAACGGAATAAATTTTTAAATCAAGAGTGTAAAACTGAAAAAAAAAAGAATTCAATTAACACAATGAAATGGATTCAAATCGTCCGAAATGGAAATATTGTCTGCATAACAGTTTTTGAAAGAGATCTGGTCACTTTTTAAAAACCTACCGGAGAAAGACAAAAGGACAGTTTTAAAAGTAGAGAAATATTCTCGCATTTCCTGTGTATCTAAACGGGATTTTGCCCTAAAAACTTTCTACTAATCAAATATTATCAAACGTTTTCCAGAAGCGTCAAGATAACCTTTTTCTGTCATCCTCAAACATATTAACATCGTGGTATCCCAACTGCGACAAAATCATATTTGAACAGATTGTTAACATTTGAAAGTAGTCGAAAGCTCAGACAAAATGTTTAATTATCAAGTATGTAATCCATTTTCTTGTAGCTAGACTGAAGGAATTTATATATTATATATGTGTGTGTGTGTGTGTGTGTGTGTGTGTGTGTGTGTGTGTGTGTGT
>JAPMOR010117414.1:301295-394528 GCA_026543865.1 Argiope aurantia
TGTGTGTGTGTGTGTGTGTGTGTGTGTGTGTGTGTGTGTGTGTGTGTTACGGTCAATGGAAATTATCGGTTATTAAAAATTTTAACCGGTCATTACTAGTAATAACAAAACCGATTAGTATTAATAGTAACCGATAATTTCCATCGATCGTAAAACATATGCCAGAGAGACATTTCATCTTCTAAATCTAAGCGGAATTTCGAATTCTTTTTTACTTTTATAATCTTAAATTTCAGAATCTGTGTGATGTAAAAAAAATACGTTTCTCTAAAGACAATGCAAATATTTTTATCAGAGGTGAAACCTCCTTGAACATTTATAGGCTGCCAGCCCTGCAGCTTGTTGAATGCAAATTAGGCTTCATAAATGAAACATGTGAGAAATTTCGGATTCAAGAAATCTCTACGAAGTTCATATTGTTAAAAACTTTAGATGTAATCTGTCAAATTATTCAGCAGCTTGCAGATATATTTTATTCCCAAAGTTACTTTGTCATCGCGCTATGAATGGTTTATCTGGCTTTGCTTGCGCAAACATGCAAGCTTCTCTATTAGCCGTCAGTGTCATCGGTTTCAGTCGTCCCAGAGCTCTAAACTGTCGCAAAGCTAGGACTACACAACCAAAAGGTTCTTTTGTTCATTTGGTGGGATTGGAAAGGTGTCATTTTCTACGAGCTCCTTCCTCACGTTGAAGCAATACATTCTACGAAAACCTGTCATCAACTGAATCAACTGAAAGCTGTCGTAGCAAAAAAGCGGACAGAATGAAGGAACCGACGAGGCGTTGTTTTTCATCATGACAACGCGAGACCACCTATTGCATTATTCGTAAGAGAGAAGATCTTAGAGTTTGTTTGGGATATTTTACCGCCTCCTCCAGATCTCGCTACGGCTGATAATTAATTTTTCCTGTCCTCTAAAAAATTCTCTCCACGATAAGCACTTTAAATTTATCAGGGAAATAAAAGCGCACTTCGAGGATTATTTCTTGTCCAAAACACAACCGTTTTGGAAAGAAGCCGTAATGAGGCTTCTTGAAAGATGGAAGAAGGAAATAGGGCAAAAGGGTTTCTTATATAACAAAGTAAATAATATTTTAAACATTAAATATTGTGTATTCCTTTCATATTAGAAATAGGAAAGAAACTTATGGGACACCCTAATATAATTCATGAAACATCTCTTCCTGGCGTGATAGGTTCCTTTATTATCTTCACTGGCGATCGTGAAAAAAAAATCTTCAGAAAAAACACACTTTAAAATACGATTACCTTCAATGCATTGAAATTCAAAGGAAAGTGGAGCGGGAGAAATAAAAATTCCAGCCAAGGGAAAATACCTATTTTTTTTATTTTCCGATTACGTGAAGCAAGAAAAACTCTTAAAGACGATGTCGTAGTTTTACATACTTAAAAAGGACTTTTTTCCAGCCTTCCTATGGTCTTCTGCGTTCCAGAATCTAAAGTGAATAGAATGAAAAGACTAGTAAATCAGCGGGAAAATTTTAGTTTTGGAATATGCTCATCTTGGCGGGAAAATAAAGCAATCGTGGAAGTTATAGATCAATTAAATCCCATTTCTTGCGACAGAAAAAATTTAACATCAAAATTTTTCAAATCTTTAAAGTTTAAAAATAAAAGTTTATTTTTCGAGTTTATATTGAATATAGGCATTTCACTTCTAACTAAAATATGGCGGGCACAAATACATGTTTCAAATTCGTCCTATTTAATCTAAAAATGTAAAAAATTAACATATTTAATTTATTCCTTATGATATGGATAAAATTCTATATCGCTGTTATTAATAATATATTTGTCATTAATGCATGAGAATGCGTTCCAGCTCAATTGTTTCCAACTATAAAATATACTTGAAGCCATGTAATATCTGTAATGCTAAATAATTGAAAAGTTTTGAGATATAATAAACAGAAAAAGGGGGGGGAAGGCACGTGGAAACTAAATTATATAGACGCTTAAAATTTTTTTTATACCGGTTACTATTTTCTAATTCTTTTTGCTAAGTATAACCTAAGTTTTGCCAGCTAACTCCAGTCCATTACAAATGCTTTTAAGTATTTTTCAAAAACCAGTAATGAGTATGTTTGAGATGTTTCACAAATCAAAACGTTTTCAAAATTATCAGCAGTTTGAAGAAAGACTCAAGAACTTTTCGCTGAACAGTTTAAAAAAATGTTTTAATTTTCTTATTTTATCTACGACTTTGCTTGTTGTTTAATCACACTTTCATAAGAGCTGTTTTACATCCATCTTTTATTTCATGTTCCTTTTTCTTGCATCCAAAGATGAGCGTTTCTGCACGTTCTTCGTGCGTATTCCCTTTTTCAAAAACGTTGTCGAAAATAAATATAAATAAACCTTTTTTTTCCACACTTTTACAGAAGTAATTCTCTTTTAGATGAAGGCTAGATCTCTTTCAAGAGAAACTATAAACATCATATAATTGCAAGCACTTCATGCACATACTCTTCGCATTCATTCCTACCTCATCAGAAAGCAGTGATATAAACATTTCTTTCTCAAAGCCGCGTGGAGAGACTTCCTCCCGTTTTCAAAAAATTCATGCTTAATGTTCCAGCAGGAATTCCGGAAGAGATGTGCAATGATCCGGATCCGTTTCCACTCGCGTCAATTACTTGGAAGACTTCCTCGCTGGGCGTCTGTCCCATCAGTGTTCCGAATGAAAGTGGAGAAAATTTGAAACGCCTTTCAATGAGTCTTGAGAAAATAATTCACATTTTATTCAGAATTTCGGGGTCAGCACTTCCGATTGTCATAGAGCATTCTAATTTTTGCTGTTTACGTAATGTTTCTCATTTCACTTTACAGAATTTTGAGCCGGCGTCCATTCCTAGGGGTAGCGCGTCTTCCGCGTGATCCGGTCGTCCCGGGTTCGAATCCTGGTTCGGGCATGGTTGTTCTCTACCCTGTGTTCTATCTGTGAGGTGTGTGAAAGAGCCCCCCCCCCCGTTTAAAAAGGGGTTATGCATGCGAGTGTGAGTGTCATCGTCATTCGAGCTAAAGTCAGACTTCTGCCATCGGGTGCTCATGGGTCCTTACCCTCAGAAGCTACTGCAACCCTCTTTACCCGATCTCTTACTTGGTTTGAATTGGAGTTCAATTCAAAGGGGGATAAGCAACAACAAGAACAACAGAACCTTCTGATGGAAAATAACTACATCACCTATCTAGGACACCGTTATAAGAAATAACATGCGCTTCATAATGAATTCAAATTTAAAATCTCGTATTTTATAATTGATGAAACACTCAAATACAGGAAGTGATATTAATACTTTAAAGCTGAAGTTATTATTCTGGCATCAATAACAAAGAAGAAAGCCAAGAAATAAACTGAGTGTAAGATATTTAAAGTAAAAGTAAAGTAAAGAAAGATTTTTACAAAATACAATGAATTCTTTATTGCATATATTAGCAATATCGCTTTAAAATATCGATTAAGTAGAACGACATTCAATAGAATGCGCACAACTCTAATACCAAATGACACCACTTACTTTTCCAACTTACTTTATATGTTTTACAAGGATCCAGCTAGTAAGTTATTGAAATGGTTAAACCCTAAATTTTAGTTGAAGTCACAGTCCTGAATTGGAGTTAACTAATGATCAGGCGATAAACGCCAAAAGCGCCGCAATGCTTTAACACTGAAATCCATTGCATATTTCTCTGAAATCCATCGCATATTACATTGCTGCATCTATCAGCAGAGAAATATCGGTCGATGCGTCACGTAAATTGATTGCAACACAGAGAAGAGATGGATTGAATTAACTAAGGAAGAGTTGATTCCATCACATATACACAAAAGAATTTTTTTTAATATCGGTTTCTAAAATAGCATGCCAAGGTGCCTTCTGGCTCATATCATTCATAAAGGAAATAATAAATATGCTTTATAAAGGCAATGCTATAGAAGCTGATATCATAAGAAAAAAAAAAAAATGCGACTTCAAAGTAACCTCAAAGTGAATACCAACGCTTCAGCGGGTTGACGTGGGAGTTACCACCTTTATAACTGTTTGCGTATGCAAACACAATAACTAAAAAAATCTAATGAAAATACTAAATGAAAGTAACTTGAAATATGATATTCACACTCAAATAGTAAGCCTGTAGAAATTTTGAACTAAATATTGAAAGAGGAAAAAAGTACATTTTCCAAAAGCATGCACTATTTTTCCCCCTTCTGTATTTTGAAGCTAAGTTAATTATTTAGATATTAAATTTTGGGGTTCATTTAACTTCTTGCCAGTCTGTTCTATGCAAACATATATAAAATAAAGCTGATTTTTATTAAGTAGAAGAAATAGTGCTTTTTTAAAAAAAATTAGCAATCAGTGCTGATATCATTAAAATAGTTAATTTCATGATAATTATCAGAATAATGTTATTAAATTATAAGATGATGTCAAAATATTATGTAAGTAATTGCATCCAAATTTCCACACGTAAAACATTAGAATTACAAAATTTAGAAGGAAGAAAATTCTAAAGCATCTATTCTCCTTTTAAAAATTTAATTCTATATTTATCTTAAAACATTGATAGAGGAGCATTCAATAATAATAACCAAAATTAATCGACACTTCTTTATACTTTACGTTTATTCAATTCTACATAAGTGAATGAATGATCTTTTGATCTTAATAAGTAAAAAGCATAAAATAATAACACTGAAAAACTTTACTAGTACAATTAGTTTCCCCTTGAAACTATTTGTGCTAATATTTTTATACAAATAACACTTTACAAAAAATTGTACAAATAATTTTAACTAATTGTTTAAAACCAAAGTAGTTTTAATGAGATTATTTAGAAATTTTAGGAACGTAAGAAAATGGGAAAATTTAAAGTATTCATTTCAACTATACATTTTCTTCAAAAATCCTTCTGTAATTCACATATTTAATTATCTGTACTTATAATAAAACTCAATGTGTGTGTGTGTGTGTGCGCGTTGACGATCTACAGGCCGGACCATTCACCCTACAACTACCAGATTTGGCAGTGTATACCATGGAGGCCAGGAATGTGCATATCGAGATTATTTTTTCGAATTTTTAATTAGAATTTTATTTATTTAAAAATTAAGCGAAATTTTGGCGTGTTTCTGCTATAACTTCCAAAAATATTAACGCACAAAAAAGATTTTTTCATCAAGTTAAAGATCAAAAATTTATATTTTAAATGATACCAATATTTTAACCTTAAAATTAAGTTTCTATTTTTAATTAATTTTTAAATAAATATTTTAACTATGTTTTTCAACAATTTTTTTCGTACAAAATAAAAATAAAATTTAAGCTGCACGAGCACGTTTCGCATTCATGGGGAAAAATTAACTATTTTCAAAGTGTTGCCATCACATTGATTAAAGCTCCAACTAAAAATAAATTAAATCTTTTTGGAAATGAAATCTACAAAAATATAATTTTCGGCACGTGTCTGTAGGAAATGAAACAAATATGAAATATTATTTTTTCTAAAAAATAAATTCAAGAAAAATTATTTTATGATCTTTTACACTCTCTATATTATTAATCCAATAAATCAGTTATATTTTAAGGCAAGTTTTGTTTAATATGAACAAGATATCCATTCAAATCATGGCCATACAGCTAATTTGTAAACCTTTAGTAATAAACATAGATCTGCTAAAATGGTTTAAATGGAACTTGATTATATTTTATGTAACTTGATTCAATAAATGCTCTAATAAATAACGAATTTTTGATTTTACATAAAACTTCTGCTGTGGAAATCACGAATAACAAAATGTTCTTGAAACACTAATATTTTAAATAAAAACAGTTTATTTCCAATCAACTAAATCAATCACTTAAACTGACTGATTTATGAAAATTTGAATATCACTATTCAATAAAAAATGATAATTTTAGATTTTCCATCGATCGTTTCAAAGAAAATACGCCAATCCGAGCGCAGGTTTCTCAAGATTAATTGACCGAAGATTACGAAAATGTTGAGTTTTTTAAATTTTTAACATTTAAAACTTCATAAAAAAGTCTTAGATGATCGTGAAAAATAGAAACATTCTTTCATTTATTTAAAATTTGGTGTGTCCAGAATATTTCTCAGAATATGTTATCTTACTGCATTAAATTTAGACTTCATAATTTTTGAAATATATTTATAGGTCGGAACAAAATATAATTATTGATTTTATTTCAATCCTTTTGAAAGCAAAACTAAAAACCGAATTTTATGCTGAATCTGAGAAATTTTTGTTGAATTATTCTTTGCGATATGACATAAATTATGAAAAATATTTTGTAGTTCACATAAGACTTATATACCGAGCGATTCTGTTTGCAGTACTCATATTTAATAATAATAAAAATAAATAAATAACAATAAAAATGATAAATAAAATAAAACGTTTGGTTTCATTAAAAAATACATTTACATTAATTGCAATTTCAGCATTTCCACTTTAAATTAAAGTTGAAGTTTTACCGGAGAGGACAACACATTAGGAAAATATATATTGTAAATTGAGCGAAACGATCTAAACAACAGTATAAGTTTGGTATGACTATTAAAATTTGAAGATTAAAAATGTTTGGTTTAAGAAGATATTAAGAGACAAGTTATTTGAAATATTTAATTGAAAATTGTAGCGAGCCGTAATACTGGCGAACAGGCTGGTCGCCTAAGGCGGCTAGTAATTATATAAATATTTAAACTGTAAACCTAAACGCGAACTTACATAAAGCCAAAATTTATAAATATAGAAATTTCTTTTTAAATTTCATGCCTCTGTCTATGCATATTCTTTAAGGAAAAAGACTGTTTCTACTCCCAAATGAAAAACTTTAAGAGGATATTTCGATGTTCAATCATCATTCTAGGGTGATAATGTTTTAACTTCTATTCATCTGTCATTATCTTATTTTTAAAAACTTTACCGATAAAGGCGACAGCTTGAATACAAAGTTATATTTAATATAAGCGTAATACATACGAGTATAAATGTAAATAATCATATATTCGTAAATATACTTAAATATATCTTTTTAAAAATTATTAAATTGAGAACAATTGGCATCACTATAAACTGTTTTATATATTTATATTCTAGATTTAAAAAGGAGTAAAAATTTCTTTTCAGCAAAATGTATTGTTAAGATACTAATTAAAAAATTTTCTTCAAGAGCACCTACCCCATATAATATTAAAAAGTAAACGGAATGAAATGGGGCTCGCCCCCTTGCCCTTTAGAGTATTTCGAAAGATTTTTATATGACTCCTGGCGCTATTTATCAATAGTGAGCAGCTTGTAATCATTATCAGGTTCACAAACAAAACCAACCCGCGTGTTTCTAGCAAAGAAAAGGCAGTTCGCGGCTCATTCTGAAAATGGCCCGCCTCAAAATGATGCCATTTCCAAGGAAGGGAAGATCTCGTAGATGCTGTTGATAGACCTTACCGTAGAGCTATTTAAATTTATTTTAGAGTAAACATTTCAATTAAAAATAAAAACATTAAGAAAATTTCTAACTCTCCAATAAATGGTTTGAAATTATGTTTATAAACGTGTAAGGAAAAAAAAATATAAGGACTAATGAGTAAAATCTGAAATGGAAGACGAATTTTTCTTATGAAAAGGCCATTATTTAGGCCATGCATCTCATTTATCCAGAAGTGACATGCAAACGAATCCATCAAGTGACCATGAAAATTTTAGACCAGGGAGAGCACTACCGTGCAGCAAACTAAGTTTTTCCTAACAAATCATTTCCAGATAAACTGCAATATCTTAATCACTTCAACACATAGGGTGTCATTATATCGTTTTCTAAAGCGCTTTACAGTTCCTTGGGCTATGAATTCGATTGCAAGAATTTTAGATAAGTATTTTAAATAAGACAAAAATATTATTTAGTAGCATTTTATGTAGAAACTATTTTAGAGTTCAAGAACTAAAAAAGTACTCACGAGGTTTTTTTTTCTCTTTTCAATTTTGAGTATAGCGTTGATTTCCTACAAAGTGAAATACGACTCATTTTGAAAAATGAGAGATCATTCGTGGAATTCTTTATAAGGATCCAAAATATTCATTGCAGTTTTTACCAGCAGACGAATCGCCTCTAAAGAATGTAATATGTTGCTATCCAAGTTTCTTCTGTCCTCACTTGCAATCTTATAATTGCAAACAAAAATGGATTAATAGAAGTGATCAGACTGAAACACACATTGTTGGAATTAAAAAGCTGATTATGATAATGCCATGATTTAAAAAATCACAAATGAATATCCTTGAAGTTTATGATGTGTGTATTATTTTATGTGTGGTGTTACTGTAAAATAAATGTAGAAAAAAGATTAAATTTAAACACCAAAAAATTTTAAAAAGATAAATAACTTTCAAATCATTACAAAACTAATCTTGTAAGTATGTTCATTTTTCATTTAAATGAAAGATATGTTGATTATAAAATAAAGCTTAAATGATAAATCAACTTGTCATGAAACATGACCGAGTGATTCAATAATGATTGACCATCCACAATCTAAATCTTTGTTTTGTATTATTCTTTGGAATGAAATCCGAATTCAGTTATTCTAAATAATAGTTTATGGATTGAAAATGAATTACAATAAGATGGTGCTTATACGATGTTATCTGTATATACTACACGAAAAGAAATCGACATGCGCATAAAGCAAGCATATTCAATCATTCTTCAGGGTGACATTCGGTGTTACAATTACCAAACTTAGAGAACTACCCACTCACTTTCTTAGAAAAAAGTATTCGCTAAGAAATATTTTTTTAAAATTTTAAATGGATTTTTAATTAAAGAAACTAAAATCTTAATGTCTTTCTTCAATAAATTAGAAAAAGTTTGTGCTCTAAAACCATTTTTACTCCATTTTGATTTTTTTTAAAAAAATTGAATTTTTATTGATACCGATTTTAATTTTATACAATTTTTCTCTTATTTTAATGAATTATAATCATATTTTAAGCATATTTCATTACGATACTTCTCACTGTTTTCATTAGTACATTTACATTCAAGTGCACGTCGAGATTAAATGATTTTTTTTGGATACACACTATTGTTGCTATAATTATGAAAAGTAATAAAATGATAGATAAATCAAGCTTAAAACAATGTTTCGAACAAGTTTTCCTTCAATATTTTGCCTTTGATGTATTCATTTTATTTAAATTCCCGGAAAAATCAAAAGAACTCGGTTAACTCAAAGTATTAACAAAAAAATTAATAGAACACTATAAAACAAAACCACTTCGCAGATACAGTAGGGCAGTCTCATCCAAAACCTAATTGGTCTGTAGATCAGAGCCGATCCAAGATCATATTAAAATCTAATGTGTTGATTTTAATTTAAATTTTTATTTGCAAACTTATAAGATTAGAATCAAAGAAAGGGTTAATTTTTTATCAACATTTATTTTATTAGTTTGTAATTTTCGTTGCACCATAGGTGCTCACATCTCCAATTCTAGAATTACTTTTGAACAGTGTGCTCTAAGTTTTTACAACCCTTGCTCACTGGCACGAGTATTATGAATTCGAAATGCATTTAACTTCTTTCTTGTGCTTTGCCGAAAAATTAAACACTTTTTGATAATATTTCTTAAAATAATCTATATAAATAAATATAGTACGAAAATTCTTTTCGTTCCCTACAGAAATTCCCTATTTATATAATTAATAAATTATTTTTTTTATAAATTATTTTTGCACCCAATTTATATAAAATATATTTCAAATTTTTCTTACAAATGGTGAAGAGCCTAAGGAGGATTTTAATTAGGGTTTCAATATCAAAGCTATTAATTCTTTTTTAATTAAAACCTAAATTCTCTTTACGCATCGCAATATTGAACCAACAAATAACTCGGCAAAACCTAAGCTTTTAATTAAGTTTATTTAAAAGTTAAGTTTTTAAATAGCTTTAAAGAAACTAATACATGGGAAAAAACGAGTCATTTTTATCTTACGATACTGATTTTTTTTGGGGGGGGGGACTGCTTTGAGATTCTTTTACTTAAAAATTAATTCAAAATTTAACCATTTCCTTTTGACGGCTAATAAAAATTCTAATTCCTTGTTGAAACAGTTGCCTGACTATTTCATGTTGTAGACACACATTTTTAGTATCATGTAATCTCTGAAAATTATTAGTAACTCATAAATAAAGTATTCAGCAGTTTTTAAAAATTATTGGAGCTCTGTCATTTTTTCAAAATTTTAAAATTCACTGCTCACAGAAATTATAGCATTTCAATTAAAAATGAATTTTTGATGTTGAAATTCTTTCGGGTGCTAATATTAAATCATTTATATTTGCTCTCAGAAGTCTAAAGCAACTTTCAACGATTTATTCCATATAGTAGAACTGTCAAGTCTGCTATAAATATTTGTTATGTTATAAGTGCTTCAAATTTTGTTTCACAAATTCGAAATTATAAGAAATTTAAAGGAAAATGTTGTGGCAGGTAATTAAACAATCCATTTTTCATTAGTAAAAGACAAAAATAACTTCACTCCAAACTACACAATTCATAAACGTTTGAATATTTCTAATAATATTTGTAAAATATTATATAATAATGAATATTTCTTAAAAATATTTTTTCGTTATATGAGGACTGAAAGCATGTTCATTATGGAAAGCGAGCGAAATGCATTTATTTTCAGAATTAGAGAAAGACGGTGATTCGATCAAGTATTTTAGACGTTTCATAAAGATCTTATTATATGTCAAGATTTTTTTTTTATTTAGATAAACCATCATATTTACAAAATTTATCGAATTTGTATTATTTTTCCAAAATTAAGATAAAGAAATGCATAAATTATGGTATCTTTTGGAAAACAATGTTAGGAATTGGATGTTATTTTATTGTTCAGTTATCTTAAATTTTCTCTTAATTTTTCATTAGAGTTTAAATTTACAGCATGAGCATTGTTATCGTCAATTACTTTAATGTTCGGTTTTATTATTATAGAAAAAAAATTGCATTAACAGTCTTTTGATTCAGAAACAGTCACATTCTAAATATATTCCCAATTTGGTTATTTTTTTCAATTATCTATAAAAAAAATATTAAAATGGCATTGAAAAGCAGCGCTATTTAAATAAGAAAGTCAAAACACATCATTAAAATGTTGACTTTATCCATAAAATGATCGAATATATTTTATGTCTCAAGTCAATGTAAAGAATAGTTATAAAATCTATAACATCATCTATTTGCTTTATATCAATTACAAAATGATCAGTTACATTTTAACTGCTTTTATTACTACATAATTTGTTTATAAAATCAAATAAAAGTACAAAAATATAAAAACAGCCATAGAATGCTATATCTGAATGATAATCCAAAAAATAATTAAAAACAGTTCTAAATGCAGTATATGACACATGTTATACCGTAAGCAGTCATTCTAGTAGTAACAATTGTATTTGAAAAAATATTTAATCACTTTTTATATAGTTTTCTACTTTTCTGAAAATTATATTAAGGGGACGATAGATTCAATTAGGCATTTTTGGGTATTTTTCCGAAGATAAATGAAATTTTTTATGATTATATATTAGAATATGAATAGATCAAATATTTTTTTAAAAAGGTTTAAAGCAAAATATGGTATTTTAAAATAGTTAAAGAATTTAAAGATGTCACTTGAAATATTTTAACTCTTTTTCTTATTATGTTATATAAATTTATTTTGAACAAAAGTGCTATAAGATTTCGCAATTCCAATTAAAAGTTAATTTTTTAAAAAATTATTTATACATACGCATTGAATTTTTATAAGAATTTTGTATTTCGTTGAAATAAAACTTATTACAGACTATTTGAAAAAATTTGTAACATAAAATGCACACAGTTTTCTTTTAATATTTGACCGGTATCTTCCTTATCCTTATCAATTCCTCGAAACTAAAAAAAATCTAGAGCACATAAAAGACATTTAAAATCTAATTAGAATACGTTTTTGAGAAAAAGTCAATAATACTAATTTACTAACTAATTTCCATTTACTAATATTGATAATTAAAATTAGCTGCCGTTTTGGAAGAAATGAGCTAAAATATTAGTAGCTGAATTTTTTTTAAAGGGGGTAAATACCCGCTTTAAAAAATTTAAACAAAGTTATTTAATATATCTATTTTTTTATTTCAATAGCGCTTCGAATATATTTGAAGTTTTACAGACAAGTACATTTCTGCTTAGTCATTCTCCTGAATATGTACAGCAAATATTCTAAAAGGTACGTTAAGAGAAAATTAAAATAATGAAATACAGAAAAATGTAAAATGAATTTAATGTTCATGTTTATCACTGATAAAAAATAACGCAAACAGAATATTTGTACTGCACATCGATTACACAGATAGATAATATGTATAGTAAACCACGTTTATCCACTTAGTAAAATGCTTAGGTCTGCATTACTTCCATTTTTTTACAATCTTAAGTGTAATAAATTTTTATACGCCATCTGTTGCTAACACCTGAAGATGTTTAATATTTAGTTATGTGTGACAGGAGCTTTTTCCCTTTCGTATACATTTTCACACTTCTAAGAAATAACCGAAAAATGCACCTGATAAAATAATATTGAAGAGCAGAATTTTAATTTTATAAACGATTTCTTATGATGTGAAATATTTGTACTATACAAAAATAATAATGAAAGTAAATAATAATTTGAATAAACTTCAGATAAGTTTTTGAAAGCGTATAATTTCATAACTTTTAGACAAACTTCAATGAAATGCATTCACTTTTGGCAAGGCATATCAATTATTTTCTGTATTCTTAATTTTACTAAGAATATTCTTAAATTTTAACCCTTCAACAAGAAAATCTTTTCATATCTTAGGAAATGGAATGGAAAAACGAATATCTGAAAGAAAACACACCTCTATTCTAGATACGATTTATTTCACTGATATAACTATTAAATGAAATATCACTAAAAGAAAAACAATTCTACTCCGAAATTTTTACTACTATCTGAAAATCCAATTTGCATGCTCAGGTACTGAATAATACTGAAAGTAGAATTAAATGAGGATTTTTTTAACACATGATAAGAATTGAAAGAATCCACTAATGAACGAGATCAATTGAATTTTTCTGAGAGATAAATTCACAAAAGGCTGTAACAAAAATAAAAGAAATGGTCACTATATACTCACCGAGTTCATCAATGGCTGGTGTTAACCTCAAAGTCACTGCCACCAATGCCACGCACATCATCAAGATAAAAGAAGCCACCGAAGCTACTATGAAACTCACTATCTTTCGCGACCTGCTGTTGCTGGACGTACTTTCCCTATCCCCAAGGCCAGATTCTGGATCAAGACACCTCCTGCGGTGCTTGCCAATATGACCCCTTAGGTCCTTCAGCGAGGTGGTCACTGAAGTCCTGTGTCCAATCAGAAGAGGATTGTGATGACAGATTCGATGTTTCTGCTTCTTGTGGTGGTAGTGGTGGTGTCTTGGATGCTCTAGTGTCCCAAAGTTCCTTGGAGGTTCGAAAGAGCAATCCCCACAGAACAGTTCCGCGGATGCCCAATGGGGTTTGTTGAGCGAGCCTTTCTGATTGTGCAAAGCTAGAAGGTCCCTATTCCTTGAGCAAGCTAAACTGCTGACCTCACTGCCACTGGTGGTGGTGGTGGTCACCAGTCGTGTGCGACTGTTCAGTCCCCGACAAATAGGCGTCTTCCGCCTTTCAATGCCAACCTGATTTAATCTCTTTCTGCAGTGTTTCCGATGCCGTCGTCTACCTTTTGGGATGTGGATAGACTTCCGCTTCAGTTTTAAGGGTTCGGTGATTGGCAAAAGCGGATACAGAGCAGCCCTGGGCCTTCTACGCAGCCTGTCACATTCGCGTTCGATGTCTGACACCTTGAGCACGACACCATCTTTGATATACGATTTTCTCTTCTTTTTCTTATCCTTCTTCGATTGATTGTCTGCCATTATGAGATCTACAAGTAATAATACTTCAACATTTAGGAACGCGCATGTGGCAACGTGTTTGAAATAGTAGTTGCGATTTTCTCAATACCATTTGAAAAAGACATAATCAGTGTATTGCTAAAACACTTTCGATAGCTAACTGGACGTTTAAACTATGATGATTGTGAGTACAAGTTGGGATAGAGGCCACTTTTTCAAGGCTTATGTTTCTTACAATCCAAAGGAAACTAACGTTTTACCTCCAGCTGCATATCAAAAACTAGTTGTTGTCTTTTTTGCAATAATTCTGATAAATAGATTAGCTTGATAAACAGAAGAATGTGCTATTTACACGTCAGGCACATGATTTCTACTCAAGGTGTATTTTGTTACGTCCCGTTTAAATTCTCTATCTGTATCAAGTTTTCTTTAATATCACATTATATTAAAGCGAAGGCAGAGTATCAGCTTAGAGTGTATATTGAATTCTAAAATATTGCTTGTATTTCTCTACGGATTAGTTAGGATTAGGTACAGGATGTGTAATAAAGATAATGATCTCTGGAGCTAATAAATATAGATTGCATAGAGTGACCGTGGAGTTGTATATATAGAAAAATGTGTTTCCTACAAGAATAATGCATATTTACAAACCATAATGTTTATTGCTGAATTGAACAGGCATTGACTGGTCTTCAAAAATTTCAGATTAGTTTCCATCAACAAAATCATTGCTGTTATGCCTTTTTCGATTGACACTTCTGGAAAATTCAGATTTAACATTCTCAGAAGCAACTGATTTGAGTTCTTAAAGTTAAACATGTTTATTTATGTTTAAAAAGTAATTAAAATATTTAGCATATTTTTAAACACTCGAAAGTGGTTGGAAATAAAGTTATACTTAGAGAAAAGGATTCCATTGTTAACAAGATTAATAATCATAGCACAGCCTCTATTACTTAGAACGAGTATATCAAAATAAAGCTATAAAATGTCTAGAGATAAATAAATTTTTTTATATTTGTCCTCAAGCTATAATAAATATTGACTTTAAGATATTCATAAGCATTCCAGATTGAAAAAAAAAGTTAATTCCATTTAAATAAAACTGGTGCAGTTCTATTATGCTTCATGTAATTTGAACATAATTAAAAATCCGAATATGAATCTAAATTTTAATTGATATTTCACAATATTGTTTTGTTAGTAATTTTTCAAAAATTACAGTTCCGATTTTAAGACTCGGTATCTATTTTAATAAATACTAACATTTTTTATTCAAAATATAAATTGAATAAATTATTGAGTTTCTTTATTTCGAAAAGAGTTAAGAGCTTTAAATAAAAACAGTTTTTATGGCAATTAATGGGAAGCCATGTTATATTTTTGGAATATTATTCTTCAGCAGTATGCATTTAAACTTTACTAGCAAACTAAAACATTCAAACTCACATGAGATTTAGAGAAACTCTTGCCTTCTTGTTAGATACGCGCGTCGATTCAAAATATCTAATTTAATTATAAACGCAGACACCACTGATGACAATAACATTTAACCTGAAACTAAAAGTTCCCAAATAAACTATCAAAATAATGCATCAGAGCTTATATAAGCAAGTGATGAAGGAAGTGATGGTTATGACTTTGAATTGAAATCCAATGCGATGTAATCCTTCGGCTTTTTCCTGTCACTTCATTCAGAAAAAAATCAGACGATAAAAACAAAATCGATGATGCAGGAAATGAAGAATGATACACTCACGAAAAAACACAGCAGATGAAACACACACAAACGAATAATCTTCCGTTTTAAATCCAGAACGGGCGCCAATTCACACCTAGCCTCTTTATTAAATCGAAACTTTTGAGAGGGCTCCTTTTTATTTTTTACCACTTTCTCTCATTGAAACCCACATTCGAATTATCCGGGCGCTTGCGGAGAAGAGGAGGGTGTTTCGAATTGAGGCGCGTGTCGTGTTGTTAAGTGGCACTTGAGAACGGAATCTGAACGATAGTCCTTTCCTGTTGCTTTCGAATAGCGAGCCGAGTCGAATTTGAGAGACGATGGTGGCAGGGTTATCTACGGCATGCAGTTATTCGGCTGGACCAGTGTGGGCGCCAGGGCGCATGCGTGCTTCGGGAGCTAACCGGGTGGTTGGTTTTTCGAGGGGTGAGGGGCTAAAGGGACCCATCCCTAAGAGATGGAGAACGTCCCAGGCGCGTTTTCCGCTTCCTTTTTTCTCCTATCGACATTGTATTGACAAACTATTCTTGGAAACATTCTTTGAAATTATTTTTAGATACATGATCTTTTCTAAATCGAATAATTTTTTATTTCATAAGCGTTAAATAGACAATTTGAGACATTCCCAGTTCAGTTATCTAAAACATTTTATAATAATATAAATAATAGTTCGATAATGGGTATGTTAGAAATGCAACACTAATTGGAATACTCACTGAAATTCAATAGCTAAAGAAAATCTGCAATTTATAGATGCATGTATCAAAAAATTTTGAATTAATCAAAACGGATTGTAAGAAAAAAAACTAATTCATTCAAAGAATTTATATCTTTTTCAATATTTAATGAATATCTTTCAGTTCAGTCATTTGGAGCTAAAAATTTGAATCTCAGTAATTTGGTATTATTTATGATCAAACTACTGGTAAAATATTTCATTCTCATCAAGCATTTCGACAGACAAAATAAATATTAAGTTGCTTTAATATTTTAAAATTCTGATGTTAAAATTTGCATTATAGGTAATATTTTTTTTTTTTGTGTGTGTGTGTGTGTGTTCAATATTTTTATTCTATGAACAACTCGAAATATGGTAGGAGAAAATTTCATGTTCTAGAAAAAGATTATCTGAATGCAACACCAATATGTCCTAGCTAAATTTAAGTACATCTTTCTAGAATTTGAAGTTTTTTTAAAATTATTCTCTATGCAATATTTATGGATTAGAAAAATTGTGTTCATTCGATGTGATATTCGCTATAGATTTTAGAGAAAAATAGAGAATTATTATAATGCGCCACTGAAACCAATCGGAAGTCAACAATGGATTTCGAGCTCACAATTGCCATGGAAACATTTTTACTTTTTCCTATATGAAATAAAGAATTTGTGTGTGTGTTTTAAATTTGTGTTTTAGATGCACTCTCCCAATGGACTGAAATAAGATTTGAACAGAAAAGCAATTGCAGTTGCAAAATCACACCCCAAATTTGATATATTTAAGTCGTTGAGTTTGAGTTATTATGCTTACATCTTTCCGAATGTATAGATTTACAGATCCTAGTCGATCAATCCCTAGTCGAATTCAGTTCAAAGTTCAACAGGATTTTGTATCAGACATGTTAAATTTGCGTAGCGAATTTTATTCACCTAGCTCTCTTTGTTTTGAAATGATCGTGCTAACTTGTATTCGAATAGCCAGACAGACAGACTCATTCTGAATAGATTTTGCTCAAAATTTGATAGAAATCTGCAAATTTGATGTAAAAAACATGTACAAAATTTCATCCATGTACCTCAAAGTGTTTGTCAGAGAGACAGACGTCATCCCAAAAATGTGTTTTTCGAACTCAAGCAAATCTAAAACGCGGCTATTCGTCAAAATGTGGAGTTTGAATACCTCGAGATGACAATACTTTGTTTATACTTCGTGTAAGGAGAAAAAATTATTTACAAAAGATGGAATTTTATTATTGAAGAGTCGATCGTAAAAATACCTTTAGTATCTTCCTTATTCTTATACTTCAAAATGAACAATTTTTTTACAATTTATTCATCTACACCCAATAGTCTGAATTGTTTTTCGTTTACAAGGCTATATTGGTGAATATATGACTTGTTAACATTCACTAATATATGTATACTATAAATAATCATAATATATCAATTCTGTATATTATGATTGTCGCGCAAGGAGAAGCTTTTCTACATGCCGTTCTTTGAAATTTCTGATAACCATTCAAAATTAATTCTAGTGTAATTCTTCCGAAAACAGTATTATCGAGTTTCGCTGTTCCTTTAGTAAAGCATATTCTGAACAATGCTAAGAATGAAGTAGAGTCTGAAGCTCCTTTGGTGAATTTTCCCGTAAGTGGGATGAGCAACTCTCACAAAAAGAATTTTCAAAAATACCTTAAAGTGGAAGAGGCTCTCATTTAAATATTTTTGCAAGTAACTTTAAAACTTTTAAATTCCTCTGAAAATATAAAATAATAAGGAAAACCAATAAAAACCAGCTTCCACAACTCATTCGACTTCGACTCTTTTTGTATCATAGTGTTGAGAAACTGCGATATTGCTTTTTTTTTGTGCAACCTTGTAATAAGAATTTGATAGATGTTTAAATAGATACTAGGATACTGACCCTTGAAAATGGAGGTTCAAGAAAAAATTCAAATACTGCGGCATCTCTATTACGACTCGAGATCCGACACATCTTCCATATTGTGTCCCACAGGTTATTTAAGCGGAATCTCTCGACGTATCAAGGAATTCTTTCATTGGTCACCGAGTGAGTCCTCTTAGGTTATTTGATTTGCGATTTGTTGCTTGTTTGTTGTTTTTTGCAGAGGCCGTCTTGGTGCACTTGAACACTTGCGTTTCAAGTTCTCTTATTCAATAAAGCGCCGTCATCCCTTATTGGAATTGTTGGACTTCAGCTTTCAGAAGCTTAATTTTTCGTAATGGAATAAAAGCTCATAATGACCTTTAGAAATATCATGAAGAATTTTCTGCTATATTCCCTTTTTTTTTTTTTTTTTTTTTTTTTTGAGAAAAACTGAAAAAAACAACAACCCCACAACTTCACTGTATAATCTTTATAGGTAAAACTCAAGGCAAAGCGCATAAGCCCAAACCATTGGTCCGATTTCGGAAAGTTTTATTTTAAAATTTCACTGCCCATATATACATCAACAATGGTTGTTTCCCCCACCATTTTTTATTTTCAAGAGAAATCGAAATACACACTGCTTCACGGTGCATTCTCCATTATTAAAATCTTGGTAAGAAATCTCCAACAAGAACTATGGTTTCGAAAAGTTCCGCTTCATATGAATTTTTGCATTAAAAGAAGACTTCCACTTCAACAATGGAACCGAATTTACTGATTTTAGAATGCTATTTTGACAGCTTCACCGCTGCAAATTATAACATTCAGAATACTTTATTATTATTTGGCAGGTATAATATTTTGCTTATATTATTCTAATTATGCTATTTTTATTATGTTTTCGTTATAGTTCATAGAAGTTGATTGAAATGACTAAATCTTATTAATAATATCCAATTTCGGCGTTTTTGTTTGCTTATTATTTTATTTACATTTAAATGAACATTAAAATTTTATTTTAAGTACATTTAATTATGACTGAATAAAAAATGACAGAATATTCACACTGATTAGGTTATTTACAAAGTGGTGAATAAATAGCAACCGAAACCATCGAAATCGATTGAGTTGTTCAGACATTGCATTTTTTCTAAGTTTTATTTTACAGTAACTCATGAAAATCGAGACAGCGGCGGCATATGACTCTTGATGCTGCATCAAGGGATCGTACGCCATCATATGAAATAAAATCTGGAGAAATCGGTACATTTTATTTAGTGGCTGCGAATGGAAAGCTGTCACCTAGAGTGATGTCTTTGAAACTTTTGTCGAAAACGGGTGACGGTTGGAAGCTGGAAATCAATGATGTATATACATGCCTCTTACTTTCACAAAAATTAAAAATGTAGAAAATCGAGATGTGGTTTTGTTAATTATCCGTATATATGTAGATTTCAGGTAGGTCAACGAAGGCAACTAGCAATTATAAATATTACATTTATTATTTTAATGTCTGATATTTTTCTATCATTCAAATTCAATCGGTTAACTCTTTTGAAAATATTAAAACAGTGCACTGTCCGCACTGTTTTAATATTTTCACTGCGAGAATTGTCCTCAATTGCACAAAACATAAAACCTTAGCTTATCATGAAGTGAGTGAAAATCAATAACAAAATTCGATCTACACACAAGGAAATATAATTTAGGTAAAAGAGAATTTAAAAAAATATTTGTAGGGGATTGGGCAGAATGTGTGCATAAGGAACATTTTTCAGAATTAGTAGAAAGATTAAATTATTTTTTTGATTCAACTGGATGGCACCAACCAGCACTGAACTAGTAAAACATTATTCTCCATATTTCGAAATATCTGTAAAAATAAATTATTATTTCAAGACCAAAAAATAGAAAATAAATTCAAGTTTCTGCTTCTTACCATATTAATAAATGTGTGTGTGTGTTTTTATTTTCCCTTTATTTATCCCACGATTCGATGTAAACTGGCGCATGCGTTCCATTATTTTCTGGTATTTTATCAGTATTGAATTATTTCTTACTGCCTCATATCCTCGTTTCTATCTATTATTATTCTGCTAGAATCCCAATGAAAATGAAACGGATTGGAAAAAAGAATCCTCACCTCTGTTTATCAGTTAAAAGAATGTACGTCTGTCAGTCTCGGCTTTCTGCGCAGCGTAATTGAGAGAAATGGCCACTATTCTCAATGTCCCAGATATTCTTTTCGTTGCCTCTTAATAAAAGCCAATTCACTGACAACGCCCGAATATTTATACATAGTCTTATGATACGTATCTCAGGGTACTAAATTTTAGACAACTGAAATTTAAGTGAAATAAAATTTTCCATCATAATGTTGTGTTTCATTTCGGTTAAGTAAAATTGTTCATTATACAGATACTATCATTCAGATTTCTCTCCCTCTCTTTTCATTGTACAGATACTAAATCTTCAGAGATCTTGTTTTATCAGATCTCTTCTCATAAAACAAAGCTGACAGAAAGAAGTAACACCGGAAGATTATCCCAAGGAATGAAAGAAAAAAAACCGTGAAGATTCACGCCTAAGATAAAAAAAAAAAATCTCCACTGTTTTATTTAACTAGGTAGCTTTAAAAATACAATTTTAAATCAGACTCGGTTCCCGATGCTCTAAAAGCTTTGAACGTTGATTAAATATGCGTTTACGATGACAATACAAAGCGTTGATATTCATGTTTAGTTAGTTCGTTGATTTATATGAATTATGATTCCATACGAGAGTAGCTATCTGGCAATGAATTTAAGAAGAGATGGATACAATATTTTGTAATATTTATAATAATAAGTAATATTATAAAAGCGAAAATGTAAAATATAATAAAACTAAAAATGAGTATAAATTTTTTTTCTATCTTGAAGTTTAAAAGCAATTTTGTTTTTATCAAAAAGTAAAAGTGCGAGCAACGCAAAATAATACTATGAGGAAATGACGTTTCAATAAAGGAAACTCGTAAATATTTGTAAAAGTTAAAATAAAGCAAGAAGGTGATTAAAATTACTAAGACTGTTTAGATCAGTGCTTTCAGGACTTTCAACTTTGACTTGCATATTTCATTAAAAAAAACTTAAGGTTTAATACTTCATAAAAAAATCATAAGACGCTTTTAATATCTAAATTATTAAAAAGACGAGAGCAGTATATTTTTAAAGCTCCTTATACATGTACGTTGCTGCATTTAGTCATCAGAAAACTGTTCTATATGGTTAAAATTTTATCAAATTTAAACGACATATTAAATAAGACTTGTTATTTGATAGAATTTTAAAATGAAATAAAGCTTAAAATAAATCTCTTCAAAAGCAAAAACAATAATTGCAAAATTCACGAAAAGAAAAAAAATATAAATAAAACGGCCGCAATAATAATTTTCTGAAATGCTCGAAGGAAAGACTTCAGTCCTATGAAAGCTGCCATTCAATTCCTGATTAAAGAGACATCGGATGAGAGAGAGGAGAAAAATGATGAGATCAAACAGAAAGCAAATGCAGAAGCGATGCCTCTGATTTAGGATTTGTTAGAAAAGCTGAAGCCGCAGGTAAAATGTTTCGAAAATATGTCTGTGTTTAGGTGTCAAAGAATAATCTAATGCATTTTATGAAACAATGTGCCCTTGGAAATTCATCCCGGATTATTCTTATCTAAAAAAATATTCTTCGGAAATAATTGTGTAATTCCATTTTGAAATGTTGCGACTGTAAACTTTTATGGACGAAGCATAATTTTCATGAAACACGATTTCTGAAGTGAATACAGGCACGAGTCGCGCCTTAAAATTTGAAATTCACTGGCATTAATTTACTGCTGGGGAGGTCAAGAAAAATCCTTTTGTTGTTTCAAACAGGTTCTCATAATTGCTCGCCTTGGCTCTTAAATGAGAAATTTAAATAAACCTTTATTGACTTCGGGTTTGTTTATTGATTTCTTCAACTTATTTGATAGTCATATTGGAATTCATTAACCTAATTAGAGGAAATTTATCTAGACGCTGACATTTTTGTGCTTATAATATATTTTAGATAAAATTATATAATAGATTAAATCTTAGTTTTTTGAAAGTAATTAAATAATTATTAAATAATTAGCCTTCTTAGTAAAACTGCCAAAAAACGGGTTCAATAAAAAAGATGATTAGAATGTGATTTTATAATAAATTTGAGAACAAATCAAATTCATTAAATAAAAGCATGGACACTTTTCATTTCATTACACACCTTGTACGAACTCTATTCGAAGAAATCAAAAAGAAGAGTGAAATATCTTTCTTTCCTAATTCCAAGCAAAACGAACATAAAATTGGAAGACAGTAAAAATTTCGACAAATGTCTTCCTCAATTTGCTTTTCCCTTTTTCGTTAAAAAAGAAAGGCTGTTTGTGGCAGATGAGTCAGGAGACAGGAATTATGCTCTTTTACGTTTCAGGTAGTTCTGACAGAAGTACTTTAAACATATAGATTGACTACATCTTTTTTAATTTGAACTTGCGTGGTTTTCATAGTTTAGAATTTGTAACATTTGTAATTAATGGTTTCTTCTATGATTTTTCACACTTGTTTTTACAATATAATATGAGAAGATAGATTCTGCTTCGTTCTAATATTTTTATTAGTCCTTAATCATTGTTCTTCGTCGATATAAAGGCACCGAATTCTTGCCAAACTTGGCCTGGAGATGGCGCGTCATTCCCGCGATCTGGGCGTCCCGAGTTCGAGTCCTGGCTCCGGCATGGTTGTTCTTTACCCTGTGTTTTATCTGTGACGTGTATGAAAGCCCCCCCCCCCGCCCTCCTTGTAAAAAGGGGTTGTGCAAGCGAATCTCTGAGTATCATCTTCATATAAGCGAGAAGTCAGGTTTCTGCCGTCGGGTACTCAGGGGTCTTTACCCTCAGAAGCTGCTGCACCCTTCTTTCCCCAATCTCTTGAACTTGGTTCGAATTGGAGTTCAATCCAAAGGGGATAAGAAATATCACAAATATTTTTTTGAATTCTTAAACGAATCAATATGATGTCACAGTCTCTAATGAAACATGCCATTTAATTAGATAAAAAAATGTGGAAAGTTAAAGGGTTAAAAAATTTAAAATATAATTATGGAAAATTTTTAATGTGATTATGTTTGAGTCAATCCCAATCCCATTCAAATTCCCTTCGTAATGGATTATTCATATACCGTAACAAAATTCCATAAATCTATTACAAACTATTATATATTTTTGAATTAATTTTAATTATGTTTAATGCTATTATGTTAATTATGTTATTAATGTTAATTGTGTTTACTATAACCGGTTAAAACTGTGTCTTATTTTTTTATACTCCAATTTGTTATATACCTTTTAAGGAAAGTAAAATAGCATATAAAGCGACTTTAATTTTATTTTCTTTCTTCAGCTTGGAAAAAATCTGAGATTATCTTTTTTTTTTTTTTTTTTTTACATGTTTCTTCTTGTTATTAACTTAAAACAAGCTGATTTCCGAAAACATACAATTAAAAAAAAAGAAATAGCATGAAAGTGTGCTGAATATGTGACGCTAGGGTTAATTACATTTAGTTTATTCTTATAATTTTATTTATCCTTCTATTGCATTTCTATGCAGAGCATTTCCACATTTTTCTGTCACTGTTTCATTTATCCAAATAACTCAGCTGGAGTTGTAATTCAAAAAGAATCTCTTCCTATCTGTAATTCGTCCATTCCGTCAATACACATTCGGATAAAAAATAGTTTTCTTTTCCCTTTGATTTCGATTTTCATCCATAGTTTAATTTACATTAACGTCCTAATTTAAAGCGGAGCAGGAATTTTTTCAAGCATTTTAATATTGACTCCAGAATACAATTTGTAACACGTGCACACATTCAGAAGCTGTTAAATTCTTGGAAACAAGATGGCAGGAAAATTAACCGAAATGTAAATTGAAGTAACAAGTGGCGATGATTCCCAAATTTCAAAAAGTGAAGACATTTTATTGATAGAGAAACTACTAGTGTTCGAAAATATATCTCAAATGTACACTTAAATATAATTTACGAATCGCATTGTTTGACTGACTAAAAAACACTTAATGGTTTAAATTATAAACCACGTATCCGATAAATTCTGACTTTCTGACAAAAATTATATCATATTCATCTCCATATCTACTATACAAGCACTTTCATCAGAGATTTGACAATTTACAAAGTATCTTCGAACTTTTGATTCATCCTGTATTTTGTTTTCTTCGAAAAATCATAATTTTAGTTCTTTTAAACAAAAATATTCTTCCTTTTTGTTAAAATTTCACACATCTTTAAACTTGTGTATAAGTAGAAGCACAATCAATGCGTACAGAAAACCATTTCGTATGCATTGCTCATACTTTTCATTCAACACCAAAAAAAATGGTGTTCAGAAAACCATTTCGAGGAAAATGGTGCTTGAATGTTCTTTTTTTTTTTATCCCAGAAAGAGTTACTTTTATTGCAATACTAAGCATTAAAAAACCCACTTCTAATTAAGAACAAATAAATACACCGCTACAATCTTTATTCTTTTCAAAGAGCGCAGCATCTTTTATCCGCATCAGAAAGAATTTTGTTTCTTCCCGATACCGACGCGTCCGACAAGCACAACATGGCTAAAAGAAAAGTATAATCTCAACTCAGAGACGTCCAAGAAAAGCTCTCCTCTGAATACATTACGCCTCGAATTTGTTTCCCCGGCGCTTTTCATTAAGAGACATGCAATTATTTTTACAGTCTCATTTACATGCAGGGTGTGAAATTAAGCTCTTCGCGCGGAAAGGAACTTTTTTTTATTGTGTTCCGTCCTCGTCGGTTCGGCTTGATTATTAAAATAAACTGCCATCGTTTTAAATCGGGACTCGCTTATTAGCTTTACTGTTAATTAGGATTATTATTAACCTTGCACCAGAGTTCGAATGACTTTAATAATTCAAAGAAAATCAGGTGCAAACAGGTTTCTGGAGGTAAAATTTACGAATTCTTTATATTAGGAAGTCAAGTCCTAAAGGTTTCTTTTTCATCGCGTTATGAATGGCCTTATATGGCTCTGCTTGCGCAAACAGGCAGTCTTCTCTATTAGTCATCTAAATCGTCGGTTTCAGTCGCACCAGAGCTCTACTACAACCCAAGTCAGGACTACACTCCAAAATAGTTCTTTTGTCCATTTGGTGGGACTGGAAAAGCGTCATTTTCTACGAGCTTGTTCCTCAATGTTAAAAAATAAATTCTACGAAATACTGTCACCTACTAGATCAATTGAAAGCTGCCATAACAAAAAGACGGCCTGAATGAATGAACCGACGAGGCATTGTTTTTCATCATGACAACGCGAGACCTCACATTACATTTGTCATAAGAGCGAAGCTCTTACAGTTTTACTGGGGTGTTTTACCGCATCCTGCCTACTCTCTAGATCTCGCTTCATCTGATTATTTCTTCTTTCTGTCCTTTAAAAATTCTCTTCGTGATAAGCGCTTTAAATCCATCGGCGAAATAAAAGTGCACCTCGAGGATTGTTTCTTTCCCAAAACACAACAATTTTGGAAAGAAGGCATAATGAGGCTTCCTGAGCGATGGAAGATGATAGAGCAAACGGGTTCTTATATAACAAATGTATTGTGTATTCATTTCATACTAGAAATAGGAAAGAAACTTATGGGACACCCTAATATTGTAAATAAATCAAGCGATTATCGAATAACAGATTTATACCGATAATACGGCGCTCAACCTTATATTGACATACCTACTGATTAAATTTTTAAAATCCTTTTAGGAAAATGTGTATGCTTTTTCTTAATCAGGAATCGACATTTTTAAAAGCGTTTTCCACGGTATACAGTAGTCTTAATAGTTTATTCATAAAAACGTATTTTCTTATTACAAATAAAAATAATAGATAACAGCACAAAATGTAATTTTTTTTTCAAATAATTTCGATATGAAATGGCAAAAATAAAATAGTTGTGCTCCTGAAAGAACAGGAGATAAAAGGGTTACTTCTGTACTACGAAACAACTCACGAGGACGGTGCACACAAAAAATCACATCACCAGTCATTAGATAAATGGATGTTTTTAAGAATCTTAAGAATGTAGGAAGGAAATTCAAATATTCTTGTTTCAAATACAGAAATTCAGGTTGAGGGCTCTCTGCATCTCACATTGCTCTGAGTCGTCAGCAATGGAAAAGAAGAGAGGATGAAAACAATTTGAGTTTCATTTCAACAATGGAATGCGTTTTGAAATAGGCTTAAATCTTTTTTAAACTGATTGAAAATAGAAGAAAAAATTATTCGGCAGAAAATGGCAACATTGAGTAAATAATTTTTGAATTTTAAATTTATGTAAAAATAATTTTTGTACCCTAAAATCCTTTGTAACAAACATTTTCAGAAGTTATCTCAGAAAAAAAAACTAAATTTTTAAATAATTTTGAATTAATTAACATGTTAAAAAATGCCCCAAGTTTACTCTAAACAGCTACAGTAATTCCAACCCTTTGAAACAGATTAATAGTTGTAGGTCAAATAGTCTGTCCTGTGGACTGCCAGAAACAAACACATTCATCTTTATTATTTGAAGTGATGAAAATCTCTTCTAATAGGTAAAGGAGACTGTGGGTGTTGCCGAAGAGTTCACTTAAAGGGATATTTTATTGAAATTGTAATTAAAAATTTAGATTGTTATTCTCTCGTAATAACTCTAAAATATCTATGCACAAAATTGTTTTTTACATCATTTTACAATTTAAAATACGCCTTTTTAAAGATTCCAATATCATTGGGATGCACTATGTTTTCTAAATTTTAGCGATTTAAAAAAAATATTTTATTTTTGATAAAAAATTTCATTGTTTTATTTAAATTCAATTTTTTCCGTCACATATTTATCGCATACTTTTCTTCCATTGTCGAAATCAAGGATTCCATTTAATATCTGTGTAGTTCACATGAAGAATAAGAAAGTGGAGTCAGAACATAAAAGAACCAGATATTTTTTGGCACTATGATGTCATAGAATTGAACTATTAAAATAACATGACTCTGTCATGTTAACGTTATAAATTGTCATAGACCGTCACAATTTGATGTTTTTTCAAGAAAACAACATATGTATGAGAAATTTGATAGAAAAATCCAAAATCCAAGGAATAATTTCAGTAAAGCTATTGGTTGCCAAAAGGGATTCGTAGTAAATATGACCCTTGAAAACAATATTTTTCCTCCTGTTCATTACTAGTAGCACCACTCGTCATCAAAACGCAACCACATTATCCGAATAACTGAAAGTACCTTCTAAAAATACTAAAACAGAAAATGATGCAAAGAACATATAAATGGGAAACATTTTAGAGCTCTGGCATATCAAGGGGTGAGGGAAAGATAGATTAGAAGATTTCGTCCATGAAACAAATAATGTAAAAAATATAGATAAAGAGAAAAGAATTTTTACTAAAAATAAAATCTTACCAAATGGAGATTTAAAATCGAATCATGAAACAGAAATAAAATTATCTTTTCCAAAACATTTTCGCAATTTAAGTTCTTATTTATTCTCCAAGAAAAACTTTTCGCATTTGATAATATAGAACAATTCGTTTAAATAGTAAAACACATTTTGTTAAGTTCCCCATTTCGAAAACAACTATTTCAGATGCTTGCTTAAAACTTTTTAATCAAATGGGAATTATTTCTTTTTTCGATTTGGAAAATGAATACAAAAAGAAAAATTTGAAAACAAATATCTGCGCAGAAAACTGCTGAACTATTTGTTTTCATGTTCAGAGCTAATCTAAAAAGTTTAGAAAAGTTAGAAAAAAGTTAGAAAAAGTTTAGAAAAAGTTTTTGATAATGTATTGAATTTTATTTAATCAAAACTATTAATTTAAAGCTAATTTCAATGGGGAGACCTTATTCCTACACACCTCTTCATATTTGTAAAAATGAAATAGATTTTTCACACCTTTGAATTTTGTTGTGTGTTCCGAATGACAATTTAATATTTTGATGTATACAATATTTATCAATAAGATATATAATTAATATAAAGTTCCTATGTTAATAAGTAACAAGTGAACTGTTAAAATTGTTCTTCCAAAAGAAATTATAAAAATTGATCGACAGTAGAAAATAAAATTGAGGATAAAGATTTCCAAAATTAATGAGCAATTTGTGTTTATATTGTAAGAAATTAAGAACTTCAAATATTATTCAGCAGGTCTGAGAATGTAAAAAAACAAATATTTACAACTAGCAATAAGAATTATTATAGGAAGGTAAGATTTAAAATATTTATTGTCAGTTGCTCTTGACGACCAACTGGTTCGCAAGAGTTATTAATTGTATTTAATTTCAATGAAATAATTTGCATACAATTTAATGTTTATCATTCCGTAAAATTTCCCAGATATTAAAACCGTGTTTTTTTACTCGTCTGACATCTTCTCATTATGTATGTGGACTTTTCTAAAGGAAACCAATTCCATGGTATCTCAGCGCTATTAAAAACGTTCAAGCACACTTCTTCTATCTTAGAAATTTCGCAGTAGTGTACATTCGCTTTTCTTTTTACATTTCTTTTGTAAAACGGCACAGATATAACACAGTATCCTACTACAGGTTTCTAAAAATTTTCCAAAATTCAGAAAATTTTGTACCAATATTAAATTAGAATCATTGAAAAGATAATTTTGGGTATTTTAAGATGACTCAAAATAAATTTCGCAATGTGTTAATATCGAAAGTCTTGGCGGAAAGACTGCAAATTAAACGAAATTTCGGCATCATTCGAAATTATTTTGTTTTCATTTTTTTTTTTTTACGATTTAAAATTTTTAAAAATATTTCTGAGACATTTTTATCTTCCAAAGTATAAAAATGCCAAATTTGGCAGATGTAAGTGAAATGGTCAGGCTTGTAGAGCACGCACGCTATTATTAGTAGAGATTTCATCACGCAATAGAATGAAGCATTCACAATATCTATAGACGTCTACCTTTAAAGAAATAATGGTGGAAATTATTGGAAGGAAAAAAATTGTAAGATTCCATAAAAATCATAAAATTGAATTACAAAATATACTAAACACAAACATTTACAAAATACAAAACATTACAAATTTTAAAGTGCATTTTGATTTTTGTTTTAAGAGGTAGAAATATGTTTTATGAAAAATCTAGAAATAAAATTGAAAGTCTTAAAAGTGGTATGTTATTATAGAGTTGACTTTACATATGTTTTCAAAGCAGCATTGTTTAGTAAAACACATTTAATAAACAGTTTTCGAATTATTAATATGTTTGTTTTCCAAACTACGACTGCACAATATGGAAGCTTTCCTAGGTGAATATGCAAATTTGAGGCTATCATTGAGAAGAAAAGCGCGTCTGTACGTGAATATGCAAATTCTTATATGACCCTGTTCCCTTACAAAATTAAAAACAATCGCCATTGGCTGATTTGGATGGTTTAAGAAGGTTTGATTCTGCAAGCACGATTATTAATAAGATTGAATGCGTCGAAACCGATTTTAATCGGATCTGGTTCTGTGACGAGGCACAGAAAATCTTCATAATGCAACAATTCGGCCGCTGCGCCCACTTAGGCTCACAATTTGATGTGCATAATCTGCCGAAGGTGTCATTGGGCCAGTTTCTTTCATCGAAAACCGGTGAAGCTTATTTTGACGCGTTGAATGACGGTGTCACCTCATTCATTAATGGCATAAACAAAATAAATGATTATTCGTTTATGTAAGATGGTGCTAGACCTCGCCGCACTCAGCGAAACTCTTAGCGAAACATTTTCACAATAGATTGAACGGGTTGGATTGCGTTATGAGATCAGGTAATGATTTCGAGTGGCTACCTTACTCACCGGATCTGAACCTGTGCGACTTTTTATGGGGATGTCTGAAAGACACAGTGTAACTCACACAGCCCTCAACATTTGATGACTTGAGAGCAGCAAGTGAAACCGAGGTCAAGGCCATTAGAACAGATATTTTGCAGAAAACAATTGCGAACTTCTATTCCAGTCTTCACCATGTCATTTGTTCGAATGGCCGACATTTTGAAAATCTTTTGTACTGAAAGTTATCAATAAACATTGATATAAAAATTGGTTGAAGATTTCATGATACAAGATTCACACCTTAATTAGACTATGACGCTATATTTGGGGACTCACATGCTATATATCAGAATATTTATCATGACGAATCTGTAAAAATTAGGCGCTGCATACCTTATGGGACTCCCTGTAGCTTGTATAAAGTTTAATGAAACGGTCCAAATATTGAAGTATCTTCACAAGTGAAATGTTCATTAAAGCTACAAATAAGCACCTTTATTGTTTAACAAAACAAAATATGATATTGATAAAGAAATATTTAGAAAAGCACAACAATATATATGGATAATGAAATTTCTTGGCGATAGAAAATAAACGATGTATAAAAATATTTGGAAAACCTTTTGATAGTAAATCCTAAAATATATATATATATATATATATATATATATATATAAGAATATTCACAGATATCATGAAAACCATCTTTCTTATCTTAACAAAAAGTCGCAATACTTTCGATATTATCATTTTTGGTTGAGACATCAATTGTGCATCGAAAAGAATTCTATATTGGATTTATCAGCGAGTGAAATAGACTGCAAAATGAAAATGCTTATAGTTTCCGCACCCACAGTATTGAGTTCACAGCAGAAATGAATCGATTATACTAAAATTGCTGTGTCTAAGTGTTTCGTTGCATAGTATTTGTTTATCTGCTCATAAAATATTTCATTCGATTTTCGAACTTTTTGCTGAGCCGACAGCCTGAAACGATGGCTCGTGGAAAAGGTTCAAATTCTGATGAAATAGCTAATTTGTTGCGAGAGCTTTCCGAGAATGAATCGGATGATGGTGAGCTGTTTTGCTCCAATTTAGATTCCGATGAAAACATAAGATTGCGTGAAAGTGTCTGCGAAGAATTTGAAAAAGTAATTTATTTGTTACTTACGATATAAAGGGTCATAATATACGATAATTAAATGAAATAATATTAAAAAAGGCTTAAAACTAAACCCTACTGAACAGTAGTCCTGTAATTATTTAGTTATTACAATTATTTTATAAATTTTACATCGGCGGACGTTTAATGGCAATCGAAATCCCGGACGTTCTTTATTAAAAATGGCGAGCTCTATTGCGAAACATGACCTCATATTACTTTAGAGCGGGTCATCAATCTAAAGTGAATGATATTGTGTCAAATAAGACGTAAAACAGAATGCCGTTTGCAACTGCCTGTTTTTCTCACAATTCTAGTTTTCCAGCTAAGCAAGTTCAGAAAAACAATTCCGATCTTTTGCAGAGTAAGAAGCGCCGTATTATTATTCAGCCATCATATCGTATCTTCTATTCTAAATACTTCTTTATACCAAATGACAGATCCAATGGGACACTTTGCAGCAAACCACAAATTTCATGCTATCAAACCTCTTCTTCAGCCTAGACCTTCACTAGAGAATAGGAAAGTAGATATAGTTTTAACTCATTTATGTATTAGGAATACTAGATTGACTCATCTTCACTTGTTGTTGGATTGGATTGTGGGATTTAATGACGCAATAGCCATATCTGGCTATACTGCGTCAGATATACGGTTAGAATATAAAAAGCGTGTCTTTATATCCTAATATATATATATATCTGTAAAAGTAGAAGCTAATTAAAAAAATGCATGACAATGTCTCTTAATATTATAAACACGATGGTAAAAAAATGACAACAAGATGAAACATTAAATGAGATGAAGAAAACCAACTGCTTTTAAAAATTTAAAGAGATTTTTATGGGAACGTTCCCTCATAAGGTTTCAATAGTGGTATTTGCATGTCCACTATTGAAACCTTAAGGAATCGTAAACGATGATTAAAATCAGTCACTTGTTGTTGGATGAATAACCACTAGTGTGCTTGCAATATGACTACCAAATGTCTGTCCAACACATTGTCAGAATATTCAAATTACAATGCCCAAAGTTCGCAATTTTTTCAAAAGCCTAACATTCCATTTTACGTGATAAGACACCTCATATTTATTCGAATTTTTGCTTTTTAAAATTTTACCCACCTTTTCAAATCTATTCTAACAGAATTCTTCTTTAATGATATGATTTTACCTCTGGTTTGGCGCAGCATAGTCAACTCTATGGCACCAGAAAAATCCAATCCAATCTATCCTTTGAAGCATACCGATACAAACGAGCATAATTATACGCTGGAGTTCGTTTTATAAATAAAACGCTTTGACAAAGCAAAAGTTCTTGAAACAAAAGCAGCACATCAGCATTCCGACGCACTCATCGCCGAGAAAGCAAAGTTCTCCAATTAAGTTTAATGCCCAGCTCTCCTTTTCCTTGGAGTTCTGGGACGTAATGAGAGACCATAAACAAGCGTAAAGACGGCATGGAAGGAGCCCCCTCTTTTAATAGCGGCATTTATTTCGAAAACGGACCGAAGCAGATGAAATTCATATTCTTTCACTTCTTGGCGATTTTGCAGGGAGCTGGCGATACGTTCGGCTTTCTGAAACCCACGTCGGCATCCATTCGTCAAATGAAAGAGTCTGAATAAACTCCTGGAGCGATTCGATTTAAATGAATTGAGTTATAACTTAAATAATCAGCTTAAAATAATGGAGATGTTCAGACGGGGTACTTAAGCAAATTACTCGAAAGGAAATGATTCTGACGTATGTACTGCTTTATTGCAGAGTTCAAAGTGATTTTTTTTTGTAGAGTTATTTTGAAGCTTTTCGTAAGTTTTTATCAACTGCACAATAAAGATGAAGACTTAGATTCATACAAAAGTATACGTTTCAACACATTCAATACAGGCTCAACTTATAAAAACCTAAGTTCAATAATATCATTTCTTTATGAAAATTATTGAAAATCGTTATAAACATTAAAACTATTTTTAAATCTATAAATTTTTAACGCAATGAAACATGGAATCAATCTGATGAAGTCATATGATCACCCGGTGTAATTTAGATAATATTGGTTTCATTTAGTAATTACGTCGAATAAAATTGATCTCAAACATTGTCGGAAATACTTTTATTAGAAAAATTGTCTTAGGTTCGTCGCGTTTCTATTTTCATATACAATTCGTTAAATAATAATTATTTTAGAAACTACGCAATAGAATAATATTTTCCAGAAGAAATTTCACATGATTGTTATGTTGATAATTTTGAATTAATACAGTATTAGATTATTTTATTGATTACACAACGATCAAGAAAATTTTTTTTATTTCCTACTAGTCGAGCTGCTGTCAAAGCAAAAATCTTATAATCATTTACATTTTTTTTTCTTTCTTCCTTACGTTGTTCACTAAGAAATCAAAGCTATTTATACTCGTGCGATTTCTTCTGTAGAATTAAAACAACAAATAAACATAAATTCCAAATATTTCTCGGTTTAATGATAAATAAATATTTTTTTTCTTTCATCCACTGCTCCCCTATGATAATGCGTCTTCCTACAGCATAAAAGAGACCTCGGAGCATTTCCCAAAACCAACCCCTTTTCACAAGCAGCCAGATCACTTGATTCACGATCAAGCCTTTGGGGACGATCGAAAAATATTGCAGAAGTAGAAAACCTGCTGTCGTAAGAGAAAGTACATTCGCCTTGTCATCATCCATAGTGTTCCGGGAGTGTGAAGTGAAAATGTACCATATCTCTTTTAAAGGCGTAAAACTGCGAAAACAAAGAACTGGTCGTGAAGATATTTTCTTGCATCGTTGTTTGGGGCTATGGGTGGAATTTCGGTCATCATTTTGTTGTTCTAGCCTCACAAGTATAGTGCTTGTGCGTCAGGATTGCATCATACGAAGGCGACAGTAAGCGACTTAAAAACGGGTGTTTTATGTATAAAAATGTGCCTGAGAAGACGAAGTTGCCATCCATCAAGATACAGGCGGTAAACCCGATTTGTTTCGGAAGAAAAAGAAATGTTAACTTTTTGAAATCACGCGACTCATGTTTTCTATCAAAAAACATTCTGAAAATAATACTAATGGTTTCTTTTAACACTAGACACTGATGTCTCGTCAAATGATCAACTGGAAACTTCTGTTTGGAAAACTAGCAAATATTATATTAGGGTGTGCCATAAGCTTCTTTCCAATTTCTAATATGAAATGAACACACAATATTTACTGTTTAAGATATTATTTATTTGTTTATATAAGCAGCCTTTTGCTCTGTCACCTTCTTCCATCTCTCAGGAAGCCTCCTTATGTCTTCTGACCAAAATGGTTGCGTTTTGAACAAGAAATAATCCTCCAGGTGAGCTTTAATTTCGCTGATGGATTTGAAGCGCTTATCGCGAAGAGCATTTTTTAAGGACAGAAAGAAGTAATAATCAGATGGAGCGAAACCTGAAGACTATTCAGGATGCGATGAAACATCCCAATCAATCTGTAAGAGCTTTTCTCTTACGACTAATGCAATAGGTGGTCTCGCGTTGCCATAATGAAAAATAACGCTTCGTCAGTTCATTCATTCTGGCCCTTTTTTTATGCTATGGCAGCTTTCAATTGATCCAGTTGATGACATTTCGTAGAATTTATTGTTTCACCTTAAGGAAGGGCCTCGTAGAAAATCCTATTAAATGCACACACACACACACACAAAAAAAACTTTTTGGGGTGTAGACCCGGTTTTGCGACAGTTGAAAGCCTATGGTTCTTACACCACGTGAGTTTTCTATGCACATTTTCATATAAAATCCAAGTTTCGTCAAGTTACAAGCCTCTTTAAACACCGACGAGAAAAACTTTTGGATCGTCCTAATAGTTTTCTCCAACTTGATTTTATTTTCTTAAAATTAAAAGAATAAAAAAAGGGGTTTTTTTTATGTTTTTCTTCTAACGATAAAATCGTTATACCACACGACACACCTTTTGAATAATAAAAATTACTGCCTTATGAGGTTATCGAGTAAAAAAAAATTGGAAAATGAAGATGGCAATTCAGATTCAAACTTTCAATCTGAAGCATCGTTCTTGATAAGTTTTTGCTTAGTTCATCTTCTTTAGTTTGAATATCTATTTAATCCTTCAACTCGAAATTAAGAATTTTTTTTTCTTTTTACGCACTGCGTAGTATTATAAAGAGTATTTCGTAAACAAAATTTCAAGAACGTAGGTGCAATATTTTTAAAAAGTCATGATATGTCTTGTATATTGGATATTTGTCATATGGAGAATGTTTCGTCTAAAAGTCGTCATTTTAACAAATTATTTTACATTTAACATGTTGACTAAGATATAAATTTAAGATTAAATTAATAAATTCAGTTGGACCATCTTAAAACATGAAATGAGCCTTTTTACCCCAATTTAAATTTTGGATAAAATATTAATAGTAAAAAAAAAACAACGTCATGCACACATAACTCATTTACAAAAGGATAATAAAATATTGAACGTGCATTTTAAATGGTTGAAAATGATAAGTATGAATAATTCAAAAAGACAGATCCTCGAAGCGACAAATTCTAGTTAAAATTATAATAAGATGTAAATAGGAAATTGGCAAAATAACATGTATTCTCAACAATTTTTGAATCAATAAATGCAATTCAAAACTTACGATAATCCTATTCTTAAAAAGATTAAGAGTTAAACTTTTTCTTCAAAAGCAAAACAACAAAATGCTTAAAAAGACTGTTTCAACTCTATTTAAGGTTTCAACAAAGCTGGTAACGGTACGGGAAAAAATTAGATTTCATATTCTAGAATTTAAAAGAAGAAAATAAATTATTTATGAAAGTTCGAATAAAATTATTTGTGATTAAAATCATTCTTTATTTATCTCGAATAAAAACGTTTGGATAAATCTGCTTTTCTAAAGTATAGAGTGGTTATAATTAAAAGTTCCACTTCGAAATGGTCATAAAAGGAAAACTGCTGGAGAAAATGTTATCAAACTTGGAAATAGTTTAAAAGAAGTCATGGGAATTTCTTTTCCTAGAAAAAAAGTTTAAGAAATCACCAGCAGGAGAGAAATGACTCTGCATGCAATATTGTTAAGAAAAATAGGACACCAAGAGGTTTCAAATGTGTTTAATCGTTTCTGGAACATGTTATAAAGCACGTTCAATGTGGCGTCCACCATTTACTGAAAGCAAGTTAAATCGCATTACGCATCTTCAACAGTAGCTCTTAGCATATCAGGAGAAGTGTTACGCTCTATCGCTTTGTTAAGTGTCTGTGTGTTGCATCTTTTAGATCCACCAAATTGTTTAGATTATCACCATAAACTGCGTTTTTGAGATAACACACATCGAACATGCTTTGTAACAATTTTGAAAAACGATTAAACATATTTTAAACCTGTGTCTTCATGTCCTATTTTTCTTAACAATATTGCATACAGCACCATTTTTCCCCTGGTAGGAAGTCTTTTGAATTCCCATCTCTTTTTTTTGGCGGAAAAGAAATTCACATGACCTTCTTTAAACTGTTACCAAGTTTGATAACATTTGGCCCAGTAGTTTTCCTTTTCTGACCATTGCAAAGTGGAACTTATCACCACAACAATTATCACCACCACGTAAAAAAAAAAAGGAAATGATTATCTTTTTAATACCTTTCTCGTTTGAAATTTGTAATCGCCTGACTATTACACAAGATGCAGTAGAAATTATATATTTGAAGTATTCACAGAATATGAAAAGCAAGATTTCTTTAGTTTTATATTTGACTAACAAGATCTTCCATGTCCCCCCTCCACCTACAGTAAAACCAATATGCAGAACAGATTTGTCGAGCGTGCAAATCGATTCTGCAGTCGATAAAAAAATAAAATCGTATATTTTTGTAAAGAAATCTATATAAATGATTTTCAAAACGCAACATTTGTTGAACTCTACTAAAAGATTAAATTTAAAGCAGAAAAAAAAAATCAAAGAAATTTAGATTACGAATAGGTAACATGGTAAAATTTTACAAAGGTAATATAGAATTTTGGGTTTTAAGAGCAAAACGAATCACCCCATTGAATGATTGAAATAATGGCAAGGATTTTTAACGCAACCCATTCGCCCTCAGAGGTCATAATTATACACATGCCTTATTAAGTGAGCAATTTTTATTTTTACTATCCATCAGAACCTATTATACATATTTTTTTCCTTATTATACATAAGAATCATCGAAAAACAAACTAATAAAGAAATCTAAATAAGTGGTTTAAGCGCACCATTTGTTAAATTCTACTAAAAGATTAAATTTAAAGCAGAAAAAAAAATGACAAATTTAGATTACGAATTGGTAATATGGTAAAGATCTACAAAGTTAATGTAGAATTTTGGGTTTTAAGAGCAAAACGAATCGCCCCATTGAATGATTGAAATAAATATCCAGAGCATACGATTTGGATGGCAAGGATTTTTAACGCAACCCATGCCGCGCTCTAGAGTCATAATTATACCCAGCCCTTATTAAGTGAGCAATTTTTATTTTTATTAACGAGCACATTAAACGAGCACATTGTTCTTATTATACACGAGAACCATAGAAAAAGAAACTAATAAAAATTTCTTGTATGTTTGAAGACAAAATGTCTGTCTAATTTTTTTTCTTCGTCCACTGTTCAGAGATAAAATATTCTCACAAGAGGAAAGAACGTTTTCAAAAACTTGTATGTTCTGGAACACCCATTCAGAAGTAGCTCGCTTGATGCACGATCAAGCTTTGTAGTTGGTCTGAAAACCTTGCATCGCGATGCATAAATAGAAAGTGCACTGCACTCACTGTAGTACTGTCAACTGACATCATCAATTCAGATCCAACACAGTGGAGCGAGAATATTTTATTTAAAAAAAGAAGAATATAACAACGCAAATAGAAAGGGAGGGAAAGAATGCATTTCAGAGTAATGTTTATTCGAGGCAGTGGGGTGAATTTTCAACAGGGTTCTTATGAGTATACTTATTGATCTCGACGAATAAGGAAAGATATTTTGCTGATGGAATTAGAAAAATTGCAATTGGAACAAAAAGGCGACGGCATGCGAACTAAAAGCGAATGATACAAGAGTTATTCAGAGATACGTCAGCAGAAGAATATCGACTTTTAGTAGAACAAAGAATTTAACCAGTCCGCTTCCAGTCCGCTTTTCAATATAAATTTTCAAATGTAATTACTTTTATTATTTTGTAGCATTACTCTATCTTCTCTTTTGGATAATAGATGACGATGCCTGATTAAGTAGGTAGTGTATTGCGATTGCAATTATAAAGAGATGTGATGCTGTTCTGCTAAGATATGCGCGTGTTAATGTCTCGTCTTGTCTTACGTGTTTGTGTTTGTATTGTGTGAAATGTGATTATTAAAGAAATGTTCCCGAAAACATGCGTCCTCTTGCTTCCACTGCACGGATCATAATGATCTTCATTCCACTACAATTTTACTTAATGTCTTTCAATAACTTACTCGGTTAAAAATTTTGATTATCAGCTCAATTAAATCAGTGATTATTTTTATGTTTCAGTTAACCCTCCAGCTGCGTATCCCGCGATTTCCGCGGATCGGCAATCAGTCTATTTTCTGTTGCATCCCGCGCTTTTCGCAGTTTAGAGTTTATTTTTATGGTTACAGATTTTTATTATATTATATTATTATAGTGTAACATATAGTATCAGTTCACTTTCCTTGAAAAATATTTCCACTCATTTGCAAACATCGCATCTAAATAGTGATTTTAAAGAATTTCGCAGCCAGAGGGTTAATATTGCAACCGCCGTGATCAGCGAGAAGGACCTTTGTACAGTAAACAAACAGAAATAAATGTTGATTAAAAATGGATCATGTACATAAAATTTAAAATGGACACTGAAATGAAATATTGTAGTCCATATTACCACGGGCTCTTACCTCTTATTACCAGAATGAGTAACTCGCTCCACTCCACATTATTATTACACTTACCCTAAAAGCAAGAATCAACAACCATACCGAGAGCTTCTCATCCCTACATGTTAAGCTTACCGCCCCCCCCCCCAAACCGAACAGCTGTTTTATAAATTAAAGAAGTTAGAAAGTTCCCCAACTAAGTATCATCTTTCATTATATGAAACATTTATTTGAAGTTAGCAAATATGGTCGCAAATATTCACAAAGTTTTGTTGCCACTTTAATCTACGATATCACAACGAAACAAGATATTAACGCACAACTCGTAAAAGCCCAAATATTAATTTTACGGTCTCATTACAGTTTCCCAGCTATAATTAAACTTCCATGTTTAACAGATATTATACCTTTTCAATACTTGAATGTTATTTAACGTGCAAACTTTTTAGATTGCCTCAACATTACAGAAAGCAATCAATCTTGTATAAACTGACAAAATTGTATTGTCTAAATATATAAATAAACTCTATTTTAATCAGAATCAGTAAACATTCTATTCAAATAATAAAAATATCGAAATGGGTCCAATTTTTCTGTCATTCAAAGGAACTCAACCTTTCTTTAAGTGACAGAAGCATCTACAATAAATTCACTAAAAGAAATGAAAGTTTGCACGTAACAACGCTAAGCATTCTCCCCTGGATTAGAGAACATCCATGCACGTGAAACAGTAGGTACTATTTGATTACGTACTATTTTTTATTTACATCTCTGGTTTCATTTCAACTTTCATATAACGGCCTTAAAGTGTACTCTGTTTATCACAAATTGTTTCAGAGAAACAAAAATAACTTGAAAGGAAAAACAACAGGTTCCACCCTTTATCTGGTCAAATTCCTTTTATCAAAGGTTGATAATTTTTCCTTTTCTGAGCAGCTAAAGGCGGGAAAAATATTAATGCCTTAAACAAAAATTGAATCTGAGAGGTTTGCATAGATACAAATCTACTGACCCAGTCGATTTACAAATTTTTCTAGTCAAAAATTAAAGAAAAAAAGAAGGACTATTCTAGAAGAACCCATTGCTTATTAATTTCAAAACCAATGGAAACATGCAAAATTTATATTGCATATTAAATGTTACATTTAAAAAGACAGACGATTAGTCGAGTTTTTCACGACACCCAAATCACAAACTATTGCTGGAAAGTGTAAATTGTTTTGTTTTTTTTAATTTAGCCAGGCAGGATTTGATTTAATATTTACTTCCACGAATTTTCATTAAAAATAAAAAAAAATCTATAGTTATAAAATAAATTCGTTCGAGGAAGGAGAACGCGAAATTGATTTTTGCACTTTTAATTTGTCATTTTAATTTAGGAAATATGGCTTAAACGCGAGTTAAAACAATCGATTCCCCATATACTTAACTTAGTGGAAAATGGTAAATCGGACAACTACAATTTAGATGAAGGAACATATTTTTTTCAAAAAAGAACCGTTGAACTTATGCAAAACCAAGCATCTTATTAACACTCTTATAAGTAAAGGAAGGATTCTTTTACAAATTATGGTTCGTATATGTAAAGTAAAACTTCCCCCAAATTTAACTGAACTGATTTTTTAATTTAATGTTCATTTTACTATGACGATCTGGATAAGTAAATGAACTTTTAACATACAGCATGGCCACCCATTCCAAAGGTCACTATGTAAATCGTAAGAAAAACCAAGATTTTACTGACCACGATATTCACACCCTTTTCAGAAAGCGTATCGAACCAAAGAAGCGTCATTGATGACGCGTTCATTCTTCTTGACGCCGGCAATGCTCGTTCTGAACTCGACAGCGTATTATCTTTTGCCATGAGAGCGACGAACCTTTAAATCATAAACGAACTACAAAAGCGAAGCCAATGAAAGTGTATAACATGGTAAATGTAACTTCCTAATCCACAGAGAAAACTTTATCACTTCCCTTGCATCCGTTAGGAATAATGGGATCACTATACTCGGGCTGAAAGTTTGGAACACGATTAGTGCTTTTCAATTGATTAAACTTCGATGCATATTTCCTACTACATGTCTTGCCTTAGTGAATGTTTAACCCTTTCGAGGCGGAAATGAATTGCACTGTAGGCAGCCGGTATCATCAAAATCAAAAACTGTTGGAGCCAAATTTTGTGCGCTCTAAAGAAACTGTCGCGGATCTACGTTTGGTAATTCCTCAATGTTTTCAGAATCCGATTCCGAGCTACTTGGCAGGAGGCGTCTCTTGTTGTATGCATATTGAATTTTACCTTTTTATCCAATTTTTCAAAATATTTCAGACAGATCAGAATCCGATGACAATTCCATATCATCGTAATTCATATTCGTCGTCCATGATCGGGGCATAATTTGTAGATAATTACATTTGATTATATAAAAAAAATCTCTGCACAAGAAGCGTGTGTTGCTAACGTGTTGCTAACGTGTTGCTAACGTGCTTAATGGAAATTATTGGGCAGTTACTGATAACAAATTGCGATATCCCCCATACATTTATGGTGTTAATTTATCACTGTTTTGATTTTTTTTCAATTATTTGTTTATTTAAATTTACAAAAAAAATAAAGCAAATGATAATTACCCCATGAAAAGAAATATAGAACAGGTGAATCGACACTGCAACACACTAGAACAAAATAAAATCTATAAAAACATTTTAAAAACCTACTTCAGGATAGGATGTCAAAAATGAACAGCGCCTTCGTTCGGAGAGAGCAATTCTGCCTAGACACCTATAGGTGCTGTTTGATTAGAGTAACGTCTATAACCGAGATCCTAAAGGAGCTGTTCGCCGCGAAAGAGTAAAAGAAGAAATGAAATACAAGAATTTTAATATTCGTTCCTAGCCTTAACTGAACTGAATGCGCTCTTAAATTTGGGGTTGGATAAATATGTCTCAAAAACGTAGAACCTCTCCTGATAAGTTTTTTAAAAAAATTAATACGATCATTTCAGGTAAATTTGACACCATGAAGAAATTCCGTTTTCCAACTGAAATTAGGCAATCGCAAACTCGTCTCAAAGGACGCATTCTGATGTGCAGTGACGTCTTGAAGTGACATAATAGATACAAACGAAGAAATGTGTGAAAGTCGGTATCTAACTTTGCGCATAAATAATTACAATGAGAAACACAGTCGATTTTTTAAAACAAAAGGCAGTGTGCATTAACCAACAGTTACGAAAATAGGAATGAAATTCGATTCGAAGGCTTTATCTCGGGTAAGGAAAGCCCTGACTTTAGTATCAAAACAGACCCCATTCTTTTCGAATCTCGTCGTGATTCGGAAATGCCATGAAATCAAAGATTCCTTGAGAATAAGAGCTAACAGATTATATATAAATACAGTAAATTGCAAAAAATTGCTCTAATATAAATAACCAATCTAGATCAACAAGTTTAAATTCCGAATAAAAATAAAAATCCTCAAATAATAATTTGTGTGCAATATCAAAAGAGCACTGAAGAAAATTGCTGCGCTAACCGCTGATTACAGAAGACGAAAATATCAACTGCAGGGCAAATATATATAATGGAAGCAGTCATAAAGCGCAACTCTAGACAGAAATTCCGCCGCCATGGAAAGTGGATCCAAACAACACATTTGTCGCATCGAAAGTGTTGTAAACAGCAAAATGTAATTCTTAATTTTTGAACCCTTTTTTGTTAGGTCAGTCATTAGATTGATTTCTCCTGTATAACAAAAACTAAATCACTTAGAATTAAAACATTGCATACCGCCGAATATAGAATTAGAGTGCGGAGCAAAAAATTGAAAACATTTCAAAAACCATTCAATTGAAAACATTTTTGAGAGCAAAGAGAAAATAAGGATTTGCAGAAAAATGGAATTTCCAGAAAAATGGTACATTTACTTTGCAACCATAAAACACTTTCACCAGTACGCCGTTACCATGTATTTTAAGAATGGAATGAAAATACATTCCAATACAGCATGTCATTAGAGGCTAAATAGGGATGACACGCATACAAGCTTAAAAGAAATACCAATTGCTTTATAATTTGAGAAAACTATTTAGGTTCAAGTTTCCCTTGTTTCCCCAACAAATTAAAATCTCAGTATTATATAAGACGTGGTACGTAAGCTTCATTCATTGTAATAAAATAATGTGACACTTTTTTCTAGTAAATTATTTCTTTATAGTAATCTAAAAATTCTTTATTACTAGTTTATGTTACATATCAATCTGTTGCTTCCAAAATTTGCACCTCTGCACTTTCAACTGACCCCAGACCGGTAGTCAAGTTTGTAAATGTCGTTTGGTTTTCTGGTGAATTCAGATCAATAACAGCAATCTTCATAGACACATCGGCAAGCACCCTATCTTCAATTATTTCCTATGCGATCCCATAGTTCATAAATGCAATTGCTATTAACTACCAAATGAAACTACGGGACTATTATATGCGACACTTGATCAGCTTCAGGTGGGTTTTTTCTTCTTTTTGTCAGTACATTTTTGAAAGAGTAAATAAATTTTCTGTTCATCCTTTTTGTTAAATGTTTTTATCTTTTTATTCTTGTATTTGCAACATATTTTAAAACAGCAAATGTTCGACGTGGAACAGAAAACTTAAGAAACAATCAACTTTTAATAAATGTGAGCCGGTTATCACTGTATGGTTATTTTCACAGAAATACGGAAAAAAACTGCAATGCTATATTTTTCAAACTTAGTATATTGCAAGTACCCGCTTGTGCAACTGACTGCAATTTTCTGAAGGTTCCAAATTAACCCTTTTACAGTTTTGTCTATGAAGTTGAAGTTACCAATCTCCTACGTTATGGAAGAAATCTCCATAAATTGTTTCTTCGGAAAATAATAAAAAGCTTTGGAAAATTTTCACCGGCAGCTATAAACTGTTTTATATTGATTTTAAAGCCTGTAGAGAATCACGTTTGATGATGATGCCATGTCCGCGTTATCATGGAAAGGGGTTGCAGTAGCTTCTGAGGGTAAAGACCCCTGAGCACATGAGGGCAGAAGTCTGACTTCTAACTCATATAAAGATGACACTCAAACACTCTCTTGCACAACCCCTTTTTAAAAGAGGAGGAGGGCCCTTTTACACACCTTACATAGAGAACACAGGGTAAGTACAATCCATGCGCGAACCAGGACTCGAACCTGGGACGCCCAGATCATGGAGAAGATGCGCTACTCCTAGATCAGGACGCCGGCCGAATCACGTTTTAATTTTATACTTAGCAACCTGTAAAAAGTTCAAGAGTTTTTTTAAAAGAACAATGTACAAAAGTTCTTTACATATCCTTCTTATAATTCAACACTGAGTTTAGCGTTTATTGACTAAAATCTGCAAAATTCTTCTTCGCTGTGGCATGCATTACTCTGCATGAGAACTTCAAACAAGTCGCCTTCAGCGACTGTTTTTGCAATGCGTAAGATCTTGCGAACAATCTTCACACAGCCGTAGATTTACAAATTGTCTCCTTTCCGATTTACAAATCAGTACAATAGCCGCAAGTAGCTGGAATAGAATGGCGAGTGGCCTCCCCCAATTAATAAAACAACCAGCGTAAATTGTCTTCTGCAACCTCATTATCTGGCTAAATTAATCCGAAAGAGGGCGGGAAATATCCGATCCTACGCCCCTGCGTACATGTGGGCAATCGGCTGCACTCGAGCTTCGGGACCAAATTGATTCGAGAGCAAAATAACTGGCAATATTTTAAGGAACCAAAGGATGAGGTGTTGCCACATTTCGATCTCATTAATCTTTCGTTAATTAATGTTCGCCTTCCGTAAGACTCTTCTAATCGAGCTCATTATGCAAATGAAGCAGTCATCCACCGACTAATTAATGATAAAAGGCCCCAAATCCCTCATCCACCAGTTGAAAGAATGTCTCCGCTTGTGGGGCCGCTGGTGGAGGCGAAATTATTTTGATACTTTCGGCGATCTTTTGTGTTGAGAAAACCGACAGCGTTCCCTTCTTCTTGAAGCATAAATGGGTTCTGAAGAGGGAGGTTTCTGGAAACGATGGAGATTGACGTGACCTGCAAAGATTTCAATTTGTTCCTTGTTCTCGAAATTTGTTTAGGGAATACTGTCGGTGCCTACATAAATAACTGGAGCAACTCTAAAATATGCGCCAGAAAATACAGCCGAATAGATAACAAGTGAAGACAAGCATTTAATTTTCAAGTATTTCATAAGTAAGAGCATTATAATGAATGTTATTGCATACAAAGTTGGTATTAAATCGTAGAAATGCCATTAGGGGAAAATTCGCAATATTTAAAACATATTTTTCATTTCAATATTGAATGCAGTATCGTTTATTTATATTTGCAAATTCAAAATTTTAAAGAATTCTAATAAATTCCAAAGAATCAGAAGCAATCCAAAAGCAGTATGAAAAAATGTTTACTTTTTATCCCGAATTTCCTCAAATTTATAAAACAAAAGTCCATAGATAAACACGTTTTAAATCAGATAACTAATAAAAAGTCTTTGTTCTTTCTCTACTACTAACAAATCTCTAACTATAAAAAAATGATAAAACAATTTTCTATTATTTTGTATTAACATCTAAATTTCTATTATTTTATAAAGTTATCAGAAAAATCCAACGATTTATTTAAACGGTAAATACTTCTATACACTTACCATTCTTTTCAGTATCCTGCGAAAATCACTTTTCAACGATTCTCTCTCAGTAAGGGGTGAGACGCGGGGTACATTTCCGGAATTCATCGTCATTCTTTGACCTTGATTTCCGCCCTATTAGATTAACTTTTTTTCACGTGTCTGTCAGTATCTTGCCGTTTCTGACCGTATTATTTTATTTTAACTCAGTACGCAAGTAACCCGAGTTTACTTTGCTATTAAATGTAAACATCTCCACCTTTTATCTTTCCTACCACTCCTATTTTGACGAATTAAACCCATCCTAACGCATGCGCGAAAGCGCAGTGGGTTTTAGAATCCGTTGGCAAACAATTTAAAATATACTATTAAGGTATGAAATATTCAGAGAAACATATCTTTTAATTTTTTCAAACTATCAGTAGTGATTTAATGTTTTTCTACCGTTTTAGAAAATAAATATTTCTAGCAATTGAAGACAAAGAATTTCTACCGTAGCAATGCGGCAACGGTGGCCGACTTCGTGATCACATGATAACAGATTCAAAACCAGAGTCATCCAAAAATTTCTCCTAATTGTGGTCCAGATGCACTCTAAACCTACTGGAGTGTCATCATCATTTGGAGTGTTGAGGAAATTTGCTGCTGTCTCAGGTACCACGGTTCAGTTAGACGAATCCAGCAAAAAATAACCCTCATGTAGCTTTAAATGGCATTAGAATATTTTAAATAATATCAAGCACAGCATATTCCCATGTAATAAGAAACGTGACGTTAATAATAATAATAATTGTGCCATAATAAAAAATACATGCCAATAATAATTTTAGCCAGTTTTCGGTAAATATGTCTAATTTATGATACTATGATAAAGCATATGCCATTCGAAAAGTCAAATCTTATTAAAGAAATTCGAAGCCCTTTTACAGTGCCACTCAAGCGGAGTTCTAGAGCCCATTCACCTAATTCTTCAAATCCCCTGGATGATTTTTGATGCGAGTTCGCCCACGTGCGAATACTCCAACTCCGAATTCGCTTGAACACATAAAACGAAAGTTTTCTTCTTTCAAGTGGCAGCGCGAACGTCAAGAGCACTAACACAGAGTGCAGGATTCGGCTAGAAGTGAGAGTGATCGTTCAAGTGGAGGCTATGCACCGGTTGTTAAAAATTCATTTTATGGAAGATTTGAAATTCTGAGCTTCCAACTTTTGCGATTGTTTTTTGTTTCTAAAAAAACAATGAATTGAAGAAAATTTTGCATCCTCATTTTAGCAATTTTTCAATAAGAGATAATACATTTCGAAAGAAAAATTGTGAATTGTGAGTGTTTAAACTGAAAAAATGTATTCTTTTACTGAGTGAAAGTTATTACATTTCTTAAGACATTTTAAATATTCCTTTTAACTTACATTCAAGATTTTTTTTATTTTAATGTTTTGAAGAGGGCATTTTGTGGATTACTTTAATAAAAACGAGAATTATGAATAATGAGATAAAATAAATCGTAACGAAATACTTGTAAGATAAAACCCTTCTTGAGTGCGGCTTGTTCCATACTTGAAAAGATGAAATTTTGAAATCTTTCGTTTACCTATATTCTAGGGTCTTTATATATTTAACTAGGTCCTCGATAAAACTGCAAATATTTTCAGTACTTAATTATCAATTCATTAAATAAGTAGAAACTATTTAATTAAATTAAATTTGGATCCCATAAGATGGGGGTCTCTTTAATGATTTTGAAAAAAATTCTAAACTGCAAACTGTTTTTAATAATCCATTTTAAATTAGCAAAATAGCAGAAGGTGACCAAAATAAAAAACCCCATTCTTAACGCACTCAAAAAAGTCCTTTTTAAAGCAGCTAGGACTTAAATTTATTTTTAAAATGTTTAAAATTAATTTATATGTTGTATGTTATGGGAAATAATAGAAAACGTTTATTCTGATTTAAAAGTTTATTAATTATTTAATATTATTAATGAAAAAATAATCCTACTTTAGTATATCAAGTTGAAAAGAATTAGATACGAAACATAAAAGCGTTTCAGATAATCTCTTCCTCAATGGATGCTTCATTAGCAATAAAGAACGCATGCGCTGACACAATAGAACTGGACCGAAAATACATTTACGGGCAAGTCATCTGCGAAAGAAGACTGAAAGTAAAAACAATTGACTTCATGACTTTGTGTCACTGCTGTCAGCAATGAGAGGAACAGAAAAACTTTTATCTCTACGGTAGTCCTCCACCTTATAAACCAACATTTACAGAAGAGTGACAAAAGCAATACACTTCAGAGGCCAATATTTTAAATTATATTGTGTAACGTCGCCCGGTTCCCTCACGTGATAACTGACTTTCCGGGCAGATGTATCGTCACCACACATTGTTGGGTGCTTCCTGACTGCTAGATGGGAGATCCTCTTCGCCAGTAGAAACATTGAATCGGATCATTAGTTGAATCCAGATAAAGAACCAGATGTGAGTTTCATCGTTTCAAAGAGGTCCGTTCATATCTTCAAGGAAGAAGAACGTCAAACCATCCAGATATTAAACTTTTTTCCATTATGAACGGACTATAGTTAGCATGCATTCGGGAAGGGTCAACTATAAAAGATGAATCATTAACGGACATTCTTAAGATAGACTGGAGACCATTGAGGAAGTATTACTGAACAGCTACTGGGTATAAGGAGCTCAAGAATCTCAGAGGCGGAGATTTGACGGAAATAAATGGGGTATTTTTTGAAGATAAAGAAGAGCAGTGAGAGGCGTGGATCTAAGTTAGAGAGACGCGAGTGTTCGAAGATGTTACTGATTTTGTGAGAAGTTCTGTACGATTCGGGTTTCTGTGTAAGATCCACAGGATAAAGATCGGTGGATTACTGGAGTAGTAGCCGTAGTAGCCCTGTAGTAGCCGTTCGAGTTCACAATCTGTTAGCTTTTGTTTTCGTGTTTATTCTCCGAATTGATCGAGGAACTATCACTTGATTAACTTTCAGGTGTTATGCGATTTTTTGTAAATAATATTAACCTAGGTGAGAACAAGTTGTTTTTGTGTGCATATATAAGGCTATAAATAAAAGAATTGTTTTGCTACGTTACTGTCTTATTTTATCTTTCAGGATCAAGGCATTGTAATTGTGTAACAATTATTATAAACAATAAAATTATCACCAGTAAGGGAAAAACAGCAAAAAGTGTTCAAAACTCATAACTTCTTATTCACATTTAGATATCGACTGTGGGGATACGCGTTTAAACTAAATTCAAGATAATATTCATCAATTCAAATTGTGAATAATATTCATCAATTCAAATTGTGAATTTCTTCTTCAATTATTTTTTTAAATTTTGATTGCTAATAGTGATAATAAAAACCATTAGTTCACAGTTGAATTCTTCTAGTTTTCGGAGTTAATGTAATTATAGTTCAGGAAAATAATTAGAAAATTCAATGTTTTTATAATTTACCAATCGATATACTTTGTGTTGCTCCGAATTAAATCCCTTATTATGTGAAATATTTTAAATGAAAAAACAACATTGTATAAAATACTACAATGAACAAACTTCTTTTATCTTCTGAAATGTTCTTTTAAATTAGAATATCAATTAAACCTAGCGATTTTTTTAAAATCGTTAATAATTGATTTTCTCTATAATTTATTAATATTTTATACATTAGGATATCAAATTTCATTTGCAATTGATGAAGTGTAAGGAAGTTTTTCAAGAATATTTTAAGACAACTAATTAACTTGTTAAGTTTTCATTCATTAAAAACATGAAAATAAATCAAACCAATATAATTCTCTGCTTACAAAATGTTCTTTCAGAATTTCGCTACTGTGTTCTGGCAACACATTTTTGTTCTTTAAGGATAAAATATTTTGTTTGCTTGTGGAATGTTTACTTTTTTAGTCTTTGTTTAAATTTGAGTGACAGACATCTTTAAATATTAACCAATTAACAACTTAAAGAGTCAATAATTTGGGAGAACAAACTGGTCACTGAAGGTGACTACTTTTATAATATCCGAAATCGAAGTTTTAGTAAAAACTTGCACCCATTTGTCGAAGTAACATCAATGGATTTTCTTTCGGCTTTAAATCTCGCGACGCCATTCGACTGTTCTGAGTGGTACCGAAGATGGATTCGAAAGTGGATCCAGGACTGAACAAAGCGGCGAGGAAAAGAAAGCATTTTCTTTCTTAAGCGGGATCAATAAAGGCGGATCTATGTGACATTTTTATGCAGAATTAGCGACAAAAAGAATCATGACGTTGCAGGTGACGTCAGAGGTGGGATGGACAAAGCTCAGTAGAAAATGGAAGGTATTCAAAAGATAATAAAATAAAAGAAATCCTACTTTTGATTTTTAATCTTTCCGCAGAGAGAGAGTATTGTAAGGTTGAAATTTCGAGTTCAAGATTTTGAGGAACACGCATTTTGTTCGATCTCCCGAAACACACGTTTCTGGAAATGTGCGTCTTCCTCTCTAACTTTGTCTAAATGAATCAAATTTCTCCAAAATGCAATGGCCAATTTTGCGAGTTGGCCATCAAATTCAAGATAGCATCTGCCAATGACTGCGCCTACTTCTTATGTTTAAAACGCGTTGATCGAAAAACACACGTTAAGTGAATGAGATACATCAACGGGAAAAATATTTTTTCCAAAATAGAATATCGGTCTTTTTTAGTACACGAAAAAGTTCAGTATAAAAGCGTGCAATAATTACGCCATTTTTAAAAAGCATTGCCAAAAGACAAAAGACCTTTTTTATACAACATAAAAAAGGTCTTTGTTGGTTGTAAGAATGTTTATCAGCAGTGAAACAACGACAACAGCGGCAAATAATATTTTAGTACACATTTCTACGTCAGCTGTGCTATTTTCCAAGTTTCAAAATTAATTATTTACTGAAATATTTATTTAAACAGCAAAAATTAAATTATTTGCGTGATTTTTCTCCAATAATTTGGGAAATATTTATTTTATATCAAATATTTATATATTTGATATACAGGGTGGTTATGATTAGAGTTACCCTGTTTAGACCTGCGTAGTTTCCACTCTAGCGGAAGAATGTCGAAGAAACTTGATGCTTAGGTTGTATGGATCATGGGGAAAAAAAATCTGCAATGAAAAAATAGTTTAAATTTCGGCCGATAGATGGTTGTTTTCATGTACGATAAAGGTCGTTATGCAAATTTAGAGTAGTCTAAAAAGCCTGTACTCACTGCCGCAAAATCATTCTTCGCCATGCCGTCAGAGAAGAAAGGAAGAGCTTTACTGATAAAGTTATTTTTATCAGAACAGCAGTAATTTGTCAGCTGCACTGCGAGAATATCGGCGCTTGAAAGACTTACGGAAAGGGCCGATGTCCAGGCAGGCTTTGAAAAAGATGATTATTAAATTTGAAGAGACTGGAGAGTTGGGTGTGGTACAAGCAAGAGGACGGAAACACAGGGAAGGAGATTGACTAAGAAATCAAAAAAATATTTCATTGTGTTTATAGAAACAGTAACGATTTTTTTTTAAATTTATGAAAATATTTATTTGAGAATTATTTAGCACTTTCCTTAAGTCAAAACAAAGTAGTGAGGCATTTCATCCCGCGTCTCGTCGCTCGAGCAACCAACATCCTGATTATCCCAAAACTTTCTTTCATACTGTCTAAAATCCCACAATCCCCGCTTTGGGCAAGATAGAGAACTCCTTACATTTCATTGGCGTACAATGATTACAAAACATTAACCTCTGGCATGAATTTAACATTTATTGAATGCAAAGTCTGATCCTTGGCGAGTGTTTTGGTGATTCAACCTGGTGTTAATAGTATCCGAAAACCAAATTTCTATTGTCGTGTTTTAGACACATTTTCCCCAACCGATTCAAAACAAAATTTGAAACAGAACTATAATCGCAGTCACAAAACTACATACCATTTCATATATTTAAGACATTGGCTTTTTGAGTTATCACCTTTGCATGTTTCGTAATTGACAGACCGACAGACAATTAACCCATTGTTGGATCTGATTCAAGATTTGATAAACGTCTACACTATAGATGTTAAAACATCAAATTTTATTCATCTAGTTCCCTTCGTTTTGCAATTATGGTGTAAACTTATATTCGAACAGCCGGGCAAACATATTCCCTAAACATATGTATCGATTTTGTTGAAAATTTGTTAGAAATTTGGAGTAAAGACCATATACTAAATTTCATCCATATAGCTGAAAATATGCTTGTGTTATCTCGGACAGACAGACATTTTCCGAAAGTGTTATTTTTTTTTTTCGAATTGCGGGAGGACTAAAATGTGGAATTTTTCGTCAAAATCTCCAATTCGGAATTTTTGAAAATTTCGATGCTTTCTCAGTGCTTCGCAAATGAAAAGATAGAAAACAAGTGGGACGAGCAAGCTGAGGAACAAAAATGGGAGAACTGGAGGAATTAAAAGAAGTGATGAAATTAAACATAAGGATTTGATGACCGTTTATAGACAATTGCATTAAGAAACAATGAAATTTTTGAAGAGACGAACGATCGCTGTGCTTCAGAACATTAACGAACTTCAAAAGTTAATAAAAGTAAAATGTAATTAGAGCAAAGGACTCGTCGCAATGTATTTGCAAACTAGAATCAAACATTGTCTGAAACATTTGATGTTTGACTCCAATTAGAAACAGACAAGGAACAGTCTTTAAATAAATTTGTAACAATGAGATAAATATTTTATTATAATCACTAAAGAATTAATTAAAATTAATTCCGTCCGAAGGCGAGTTATAAAGCAAGTTGTTATTTGCATTTCAGTTTGTTTTAATCATTTCTTGCGAGTTCCATGCACGAAGAAATTATTATAATTTGAATATTTGTTTTTTATGCACATTTGTATTTTCATTTCGACGAGGAAAAACATTAAATACTTTTATCTAAATGACGAAACTGAGAAGAAAAGTAAGCTGGATATACACTGGTGTGCAAAACTTAAGCAACAGGTATGCTTTTTGCCATAACTTCACGAGAAATCATCTGAGAGACATGAAATTCAGAAATGAGATACAGCAGTTTGTTCTGAAAGAATGACGAAAGCATAGTTGCGCAGAAATGAAGACAATGCATACAGTATGGAATCAAACGAAAAAAGGCTTTATTGAACTCATAGTATCGTTACACATGATTGTTTGTCCAAGAGGAAGAACAGCAAGCAGATGTTCCTTAGTATGGGATATGCCCTCCCCTTACTGCAATGGTTGCTTCGCACCGTCTCCCCATACTCAGCACCAGATTGTCCAACAGTTCTTGAGGTAAGAGTGCCCATTCCTCAATCAGCATCTGTTTAAGTTGTCGGGTGTTCCCAGAAGGATGTAATCGTGCCGCAAGGCGTCTCCCCAAAGCATCCCACACATGTTCTATCGGATTTAAATCAGGGGAGCACGCCGGCCAATCCATTCGAGTGATATCTTCACTTTCCAGCAGCTCCTCAACAACATGAGTCCAGTGTGGCCGTGCAATGTCATCCATAAAAACGAAGTCTGATCCAATGGCACCTGGGAACAGACGCACATGGGGAAGGATCACCTCCTGACAATAGCGATCTCCAGTTACAGAACCTCTGTCGAAAACGTGGAGCTCAGTCCGCCCGTTCATCATAATGCCTCCCCAGACGACAACTCCAGGACCACCGAAACGGTCTCTTTCCGTGATGTTACTGGGATGAAACCGTGTCCCGACCTCTCTCCAAATCAACTGGCGTTGGGAATCGCTTGTGGCACTAAAATGACTCTCATCTGTAAAGAGGACGCGACACCATTGATGAGAGGTCCAGTTTTTGTGCTCAATGCACCACTCTAAACGGTGCCGCCGGTGGGAAACTGTCGAAGGGATGCAGCGTTCAGGACGGCGGGTGAATAGGCCACCTTTGTGAAGGCGTCTGGACACAGTAAAACGCGACACTTGTCACCCCGTTGCTGCACACAGTTGCTGAGCAATGACGCTTGCTGACTGGTTTCGGGTTCTTTTCGCCTGCAGGACGATATATCGGTCATCCACTGCAGTTGTTTTCCTGGGGCGGCCACCACCAACCTTTCTCACAGCTGTACCTGTGGTTTGGAAGGCTTTCCAAGCGCGCGAAACGACACTTTTGTTGATTCCGAACTCTTCAGCTACACTGGTCCCACTACGCCCTTCCTCCAGCTTTCCGATCATTCTTCCACGTGTGAAATCGTCCAGGTGATTTCTGCTAGCCATATTTCACGAATTAACTCACGTGCACTTGCAGCGAATGTCTTTAATTGCGTCTCCGTCCTTTCTTTTATTGTAGTGTTGAGCTGCGCGCGCCTTCCGCACGTGTTTTGCGTACGCTCACGTCGCCTGTGACGTTTTGTTCCTGATATTTGCATACGCATGACCTTTCTCTTGAATTACGTGTTCATTGTACTGATCGCAAGAACTCCTTTTCTGCAATTTCATGGCTATCTGCTTAAAATTTGCATTGTTGCTTAAGTTTTGCACACCCGTGTAAAATACATATACCGAATAAAAAATACGATCTTTTGAATTGTAATATAATGTATATTATTCTCCATAAAACAATTTCTGAAATAAATACCAGAAAATTTCGAAACTACAAAGCTAAAAGTGGCACACTGTCGATACAAGATGCCATTTCGGGATATTTTTTTAATACAAATAAAAAATATTTGGATGTACAATGCGTAATCAAGATTATTTTTTATCCTACTAGTAAAAATTGAATTTGTTTCCAGCTTATAAAGAAGAATTTTTGGATTTTTATATAGGTGCCTGTTTCAAGTGACAACATTCAACATTTTAATATTTTTAGAAATACATTAATAATAAATTGATTAATTTAATTTAATTTTATTTTTTACGCTTGCATATGCGTGGGATCAATTGGTAGTTTGGCAATTTGATAAAAATTGTTAATTGGCAATTTGAAAAAAAAAAGTTTATTTGAAGATTTTGCAGTATTCGGAAAAATAATTTGCAACTTGAGGTCAAAAATGTGGAAAATAAAACAAAAAAATCTTTTTTGCTACATTCTTAAAAGACAATTACATTTATAGGAGCCTAAATTCGATATGAAATTGTTCTTTAATCATGATTATCGAAATTTAATTTCAAGCTAAAAAAAAACGATTATCTTCCGCAATTTCACATCATTATCGCTTTTTCGGGGTTATTTTCACTCATAATCGATCAATCCTTTCTATTAATTAGCGTTAATTAAAATGATCAAATAAAGCCGGAAATTTCCGAAATAATTAATGGACGATAGATTTCTTCATACTCCGCCGTTTTATTCGTATTTTATAACCGCTCATCAATATTTATATTAAATAAGAAACACGTTTATATTAAACAGAATTTGAAAAATAATTTTTCACTTTTTTATTTTTTCTTAAATTTTTACTGATTTAAACTCCTCGAATAAGGGCCCCGTGTACACTGATTAGGAGAGGTGTGTGGAAAGATTCTTCAAGACACCGACATCCTGATAAGAATTTTAGAAGACTTTCTTTAGAAATTTTCTTTTAATTTTATATGCTTGAAGAAACACATAAAAATCGATCTTCGTTACGATGAGTTGACAAACACATTCATCCATTTGTTTTCGTCTTGTATTTTGCAATTTCTTTTATATTTACATCTTCAATACTGAAACTAAAAATTAAAAAAAATCGTTTTAAAGATCGAGTTCCTCCAAAAATAACCTAAACTGTATTTTCAGTTGAAGTTTACTCAATTAATCATAGCAAATGTCAATGGATTTTCCTTTTGGCTTTAAGTCTGATAACACAATTCAGTTTTTTTCTGCGGCGTCGAAAAAAAGGACGTCAATAAAAAAAATATAAAAAAAAATCCAAGATTGAATAATAAAGAGGCAGGCGAAAGAAAAGTTTTTCTTTCCGTTATTATAATATCTAGCTTAAACCGGATCAATAGAAACGGATCTGTGTGAAGAATTTTTTTTCTCTCTCTCTCTCTCTTTTTTTGCTGAGTTAGCAATGATCGCTCGTTGAAAAGGCATTCCACTGACGTGAAAGATGGGAGGAGCTAAGTTTTGCTGAAAATGGAAGGTGTTAAAAGGCAATGAGATAAAAGGATTTCTTTCTGTTTGGTTTAATTGAATTATAATCTTTTTCTCCATTGAGGGATTTTCGAAAAACAAATCGATTGATGATTAACACAGTTGTACTAAATTGAAGTGGAATATAAAAGTTCAGTTTGAAAATGAGCTGAAAAGTAAACGGTTGGACGGCAAAGCACCTGGTCCACCCTAACCCCGAGGGCCGAGGGGCACCGCACTTCGAAATGAGGATGAGATGCTTCCGGCATTGTTTGGATCTCACCACCCTGGAGGGCACACGAAAAGGTGGAGATCTGGCTCCCCCCATTGACAACGGGACGTACTTCCTTAGGGAAAGGTTGTATCGTGGCCGGTGATGGCCCTTAGGACTCAATCACAGTACCCGCCAGTGTCGTCATTCTGTATTATTTATCCTCGTGCTTCGGGCTGGTCGGAGAGTCCGTGATATGACTTTCAAATCTCCTGAAAGATGATCGAAATGAAACTATGGAAACGCTGAAAGGCTTGGAATAAAGAATTTTTATTCTACAAGTATTTTAATTGCAACCTGTCCTACTTATGTTTCTATTCTACACACACACGAACTTCTCTATTTATAATGAAACTGCTTTCAATTTAACTCTGAAGAATCTATACCATTTATTTATTTATTAGATTACCAATTATTCTCTGTCTCTCTTTCTCGCTCTCACTTTCGGCGAATAGTTGCGAGATTTTTCAAAATTGAAGACTTTACTATCTATTTTAGTTTGTATTAATCTATGTATTTAATCGTATTTTTGTATTAATGTATATATTTAATATGCTTTTAGAATTCAAAATAATCCAATTCGTATTAGTAATATTCTTATTCTAAGAATAAAATTTTAAAATCTTATCGAGTTTTAGTAATAATTAATGAATCAAAAATATGGACGTCGAAACAAAATCACAAAACGTGAGATTCTGACACAAATACTCGAAGTCAATTGGAATTTCAAACGAATTTCGATGAATATCCAAGAATTTCCATATGATTTCATAATCTTTCAATATTGTTCGATTTTCAAATTATATATAATTATAATTGATATATAATTCGAAAATAATGCAATGAAATTGAAATAAAGTAATGATATATTTTAATTTAATTTCAATTCATATTCATTTCCTATTTTTTAAATCTTAAATTAGCCCACGTTGCTTTGCTCTCTTGTTTTCTGATCCCGCTTTTCGTTGCATAACATTTGGCACGCGCTCAGGAGAGCTCTCATACTCTGAATGTATGGATAGGGACTAAAACTTCAAGGATACCTAGAATTCTGCTTTCCCAGATCGATAGGAGTCTAAATCGGAATCCCCAGGTAAAAACCGTTGGGGGGAGGGGTATTTGGAACAATTTCTTCTTGTGCACAGACTATTTTCATTTAGCCTTCCCCTATGTATACCATTCTTCCCTGGCGAAATAAATCGTAGTTCAATTTCAAATCTGCCTTCTTTTCGGTCACGCATCTACAAAACTTTATACAAACATACATATGTATATATAGCTTGGAATCTAAATATGAAAATTTTTCAAATTCATTTCTACCTACATGAAACTATCTTCTGCCAAATTCACATATTAATTGATCATCACTCATCGCATCAGTATGTGTTATTGTCACTGGGAATAATAACGATACATCATTTCTCAGGACTGTGCATCAGTAGGAGAGAGAAGAATAGAAAACAAAATTCCATTCTATAAAATATTCTTCGCGTTGTGGGAGATTAAATAAAAATGCTTAAATCTACAAAAGATTCTTTTCAGGATTTGTGTGCCAAACAATTTATAAATCAACCGGTCTTTTTTTACCCATATTATAAACATTCGCATACTATTTCATTAGAAAAAAAATTGCCCCCTATTAATTCCACAGAAAAAAATGAATTCGCCCATAATCTATATATTTAATATTTCCACAATTAATTAATTAATTATGTTCTGTTCATTCCCATAATTAATTAATTATGTTCTTATTCTTAGGAATAAATATTACCTTAACTCTTATCTTCTTACAACACATTTAACTTAAATTGCTCTTTCTCAGAAATATAAATGACAAAATAAAACCATAAAATCCTGAGATTCCGATTCAAGCAAACGAGAATTTTAATCATATTGATCAGAAGGCATTGCAATAAATCGTGCTTCCGTTGTGTCGCTACAGCACTGCTAAAATTCGATGGAAAAAAAATTTTTTTTTCCTTTTTTTTAACTTTATAACCTTTGATATATGTCACAATTCGTGATCATTATTTTATGACTCATGGCTTGAAAATTAGCACTTCTCAAATCGAATTTTAATTGGCCTTTATTAAATCAATTCGTAGCCAACTCATTTATAGATTGATAACTAAGAGATCTAAACTATCAATCCTTTATTTACCAATTTATTCTATCAATAATTTTTTTAATTTTATTTTCTCAGTATTAAGTTTTGGTGCAGAATAAGACCAGGTAAGAGAGGGAGGGGGTTATAATTACCAAAATAATTTCATTAATAAAACTGATAATCAAAGATTTTCAATACCTGCCTTTAGATGATATCTACTGCTTATTACTAGAATGCGTATTATCTTTTCTTCACATACTCCACTACCTTGAGTATTTAAATGTTCTTCGCATCTTTCTGAGTTTTATTGCGACGATATCAACCTTATTTAGATGGTGCTTTGAAATACCATCAGTAATTAAAGGGTTAAAATATTCTACTGTCATTAAGGTCCAACAACTGCAAAACTGAAAGAAAAATCAATTTTAAAATTTTAACAGTGCACACATAAAATACACACATAAAATCAGTCAAAGCGATGAAAATTGCAGTTTTTGGTATTTTAAAACGTGTCTTTATTGGCGCCAATATAATAATATACTATGAGATTAAAAGTATCTCAACGATTATTGAAGAATGTGAAAAAAAAGTTTATTTTTCTCTTTGTCTGTTTGTCGGTCTTTAATCATTTCTCTCCTAAATAAGGGATAACAATACACCTCTGTAGCGGAAATTTCAATCAGATAAATTTTTTCATAACTGCCAAATTGTGCATGATTTGCATGTTACAACTATGGTCATTGTACAAGGATAGTTCTTTCTTTAGTACCATGAGTATTTTGCCAATAATAATCCAATTTGTCTTCATAGGGAAACAAATCGACTGTAGTCGTATGAGATCTTAGTTGGAATACGAATGAAGCTTGGCAGAGTTCCCTGTCGTGTAGCCAATTTTCTCTCGGTGAGCGTTTCGGTTTGCCTCGAAAGCTGGGGAAGTAACGAAGGGCGACGGGCAAGACCGCGAGTACAAAAGGCGAAGATGCTAAGATTCATTCTGACAACCCAAAACGAAAGGTTCGCAGGGATCATTTTTTATTTCTTCTTAGGCGATTTCTATTTTTTTTTTCTTTTTTTTTCACTTTTGCATTTTTGTGAGTTTCTGATTTTCATTCCCACTTTTTGTTTGCAATTCTTGCTATCACATTTTAAAACAGATAACCTGCTCAGTTAGTTAAAGATGTTAGAAGGACATTATGTACATATTTTAAAAGTATATGTGTTGTTCAATGGCAAGAATACATGCGCCTGCATCTCTAAATGATCGTAGATGCTAATTTGTAAAACCAACATCGGTCTTGGTTCAGAATAAATTTTCATTTTTTTTTTTTCATTTACCCTTAACAAAATGAACCTTTGCCGAATGAAGTAATAAGTAATATAACACATTCATTTATATCTTTTATATTATTTTCTCTTATTTTTTATCGAGTCGTCTGGTGGTAAGGTCTCGGCTTCGAAACCAGAGGGTTTCAGGCTCGAGACTCGATTCCACTGGAGAACCGCCGTGTAAGTGGGTTTGGTGCAAGTTAAATCCGTCCAGGTCGAACCTTCTCCCGCTAGTATGGTGTGGTGTGGAGAGGGGGTGCCAGCTCAGATGTCGTCCTCGTCTTCTCATCGCGGTTCGAAATGACGAGATCCGTCCCAAAATAGCCCTAGTGTTGCTTTAAAACGGGACGATAATATAACTAAACTTATTTTATATCTTAATAATATATTTCATATTATATCAATATTTTTCTTTATGTAACTATATGATGTTAACTGATTTTCATAATTGGAATAGGCTGATTTTTATCTTCACCATTTTTTATTTAATATTTATCTTTTTAATTTGATAAAAACATGTAAAACTATTGGAATACTTTTTTACATACAGTAATATGTTTCTTTTGTTACTTGAGTGACCCACAGTTCTTATAGTTAAAAATTTTTATTTGCATCTGAAGTTTATAAACTTTAAGAATTTATTCTGCTAAAATGTTTTCTTAAACATCTCCCTCTTAGTTAAATATTTCGGACGTAAGATAATAAGTAATGATATAATAATAAGACATAAGATAACAAAAATATTATTTTCCCTCAGATAAAACATTCGACGAAAACATTATTTTTTCATTTAAAAACAATTTTTAACATAACATTTAGAATTTGAAGAAAAACTTTTTTGTTACAATTTTTTCAGGTACGGTACATATTTCAAACCACAATGCTTTCTAGTTCCCTTTTAGTTTTTAATGACTGGACTATAAACCCGACTTTTTTACAGTGTTATGAAATTTTAAGGGCTACATTCAAATATTGTTTTAGCCTAGAAACAGCTATACGCATTGATTAAAAATATCGAATTTATTTTTATATATTCATTTCAGTTGTCTATATGACGCCGTTTTGTCATATGAAAATATTTAATATACTTATTTCTATAAGTAAAATGAAAACAATAAAATTCATATTGTAAAAATCTGTGGAAAACAGAAGGAAAAGATAGCACAATTACCAAGCTAGAATGGTCGAAAAGATGTTTTGTTTAGTTTATCGTATATGAAGAAAAAATACAAAATATATATAAAAAAAATCAAAATTTTCCATTTCGAGATTTTGATAAAACTTCTTGAATTCGAAGAAAACACAATTTTTTTTAAAAATTGCCTATACAGAACTGAAAAGTGAAACGGGATGGATGAGTGAATTTGATGCCCGATGTAGATTTTATCACGCTTGGGATGAAACTGCGGGTTTGTCTACTGGCGTATACGAAGTGGGGGGGGGGGGGTCCAGCAGAGAACAATGAAGGAGAATGAAATTGACACATAGTTTCATGGCCCCAGTGGGAGTCTCACAGGAAGTTTTGTGTCAGATTTGTTAACGTTTTCATAGTCTCTTGTTATCGTGTCATAATTCTGGAATGCGGCGCACTAGATAAAAGAAATTATGTACACGGTCTTGATGCAGAAAATTTAGATATCCTTGGCCTAATCGATTAAAGGGAAGAGGTTCAAAATGGCATACTGGATTTTTGCAATGTATTGTAAACCAGGCCACTCGGTTTAAGAGAATGAAAATTCTCGCGGTGAATTTTAAGAAGATGTAAAAAGAGATAATAAACGTTCAATGTTTTCATAAAAGAACAGCAACATGACGAGAAAATTAATGAAAAACCGTCAGTGGGGGAAAAATCACTGTTGTTGAAGCAACCAGCTCCATCTATCGGAATAACAAAAAGAGTTCGACTTCATGGGGTTTTTTTTTTTTTTTTTTGAAGGAATGGGGGAAGGAAGAGAAGAAGAGAGACAAGAAAATGTGCATTTAGGGGTCAGAGAATGACAGACCGATTCAAAATGATGCCTTTTAAATTTTATGCTAAATGAATAACCTTTTAAAATGAGTGTTTTGCGATGTAATGAGTATGACTTGCATTGATGATGATGATGGCGTTACAACGGAAATGGGGTGCAGAGAACCCGAGGGCAGAAGTCTGACTTCTGGCTCCGTGAATATGACACTCGCTTGCACAATCCCTTTTTACGAGGGGTTTCTTTCACACATCTCACAGATAGAACACAGAAACGCTACCCCTAAGTCACGACGCCTGTAATGACACGTTTTAAAAAAAAATATTTGAACTGTTGACTGTGTAATGTCATTTTGCTCATACGCCACAATGCTTTTGAAAATATATAATAATTTTTAACTACGCCTCTGCGCCTGTCAGTATAACAGGGAACGGATGGCATTTTACTTATTTATTTCAAATGAATGTACTCGAGTCTCTGTTATCCATTTCATCTAGAAAATTTTTAAAAAAATTCTCCTCATACATCTTTTTTCTCCACTCCTCTGAAAAAAAGAATCCCTTCACCATTTGCATTTTTTATTCGAATGAAATTGGATGAAAATTAATTTTATTACATTCTTCTGATCGCTCACGCAAGGGTCTTCACGATTCAGGTAATTTACGATTAAGCGAAGCTTCGGGTTTCACGATATCCAGACTGTTCGAAATCATTTGCCTCGTTATCGCCCACCAGGTACTAAATATTAAACATTTCCGATCGATTCTCTGCATACTTTCGCCGGCTAAGTTCATTTTGGAAATCTTGGTCGCACGCGAAATGGGAAGAATGAATTATTCATTCCCATTGGTTAACATTGCTCACGTGAGACAGTTTAAAATAACAAACGATGAGTCGCGATTTTGACTGAAAATGAATTCATCGTCCATATGGGAATGGGACCCCGCCTTTGGATGTCAGAGATTCGCTGTAATGGATTTACTTCTGCTGTTATTTGTTATTTACTACCCCGCCTCGGTATCAAAAATTAAAAACAAAAAAGCGTTTTAATATGTTGTGCCAGTTTCGTATAGCCATCGGCTAGTATAGAATTTGAATCTTTATCTGAAAGAGATAATGAGATTTATGGTTCGGACTTTTCGCCGACGAGATTCAGATAGCGGCGCAACTTAATAACAACAAAAAGATTCACACAAAATATATGAATATTGCAAAAGATTTATAAGATAACAAAGGATCATAAAAGTGTCGAAAAAATTGAAAAGTGATGTCCTCTAAACTTTCTCGCATACTGTTACCCCCCCCCCCTTCCCCATCTCACAAAAAATCACAACTTCGGCCATAAAAGAGGACTCCACATAAAACGGAGATTATAAGGCAAGGTCATGAGCCTTGAGAATTCAAATTTTTGTTCTCACTTACCATACTTGCGTGCTTCATAGTATAATATAAAAAAACAGCAATTTTGTATTAACTGTATACTACTGGAGAGAAAATAACACGATCAATAATTGGCATGAATCTAGCTTTTTCTGGAATCTAGCCTGTGATCCTTGGTGATTTTTTGGCCATTTATCGTTGATATGCGGTTAATAAACTGAAAATGAAATTTTTTTCTGATGACTGAAAGCAGAATTTGACCCAGAACTGCAAGTGTGGTCTAAAGATCGCATCTGAAATTTCATTCAATTAACTCATTACATTTTTGAGTCATTGGAATTGCTATATATATGTATATATACTCTCTATATATGTACTATATATATGTATATATACTCTAATATATTCTCCTTATATATTATGTAGTTAATGTATTCATCTGTTTAGGTCAGCCCGACTGACAGATTTCCTCTAAACGGATTTCATTGAAAATGTGAGGAAGGAACTTTGGTGTGAAGACCAAATTCCGAGCTTCATTTGACTAGTTTGAAGTATTTTGTTCACAGACAGAATGGCAGCGAAGACTAATGCCAACCAGCGGAAGGGGTCTCCCCTCAGCTTTTTCGCATACTATCTAAAAAAAGACCTTGCTCCCCTTCTTCCGTGGACCTTGATAATACATGGCAAAATGAGATCGTTACAAAATATAGATTTTTGCCAAGAATCTAGTATTTTTTCTGAATTTAAAGCGAAAATATGTATTTTGGACGCCTCTCTGCTATCAAATTTTCTGATTGATACAAAATTTGACACGAAACTATAGTTATATTCATAAATTAAAATAACTCATAAACTCAACAACTTAAAATTTCCTTATTGCATTTACGAATTATGGCACTTACCTTCACCGACAGATAGTTAACCATTTTATGGAATTGGGTTCAAAATTTGTTAAGTGTCTATATGTTAGATGCCAAATTTGTGCACCAAATTTTATTTACCGGTTTTGATGAATTTAAGCATTTAGGCTGTTTGCGTTTTGTAGTTAGCGAGTCTACACGTACTTTACAAACTGGACAGACAGATTTCCTGTGAATGGATTTAGTTCCAAATTTGATAGAAATTTACAGTTGTGTCCCCAAGTCTACAGATCAAATATCAGCTGTCACGTTCCAAGTGCTTTTGAGTTATCGTGTGCACATACAGAAATAGACATAATAACAAAAATGAGTTTTTCGGGTACAGAGAGGACTGCAACATGCAGTCAACGCTCGTCAAATTCTCGAGTTTATATTAAAATGCTATCTCCTTGCCTGCATCATGTATGAGAAATCAAACACTTTTATTACACTACACTTTTATTAGTGTCTAAATTGGATTTTCTTTTATTTTAAATGGCGCCACTCGTATGGGATCCAAATTAATAAAATTAAACAAGTTAGTGATACATCAGTAATGAAAATGTTACATGGTATATTTTTATAAAAAAATCTGTCATAGCAAGAACTGAAGGAAAAATGGATTACAAAATTTAATTTTTAAAGACATAAAATAAGTAAAATTAAAAAAGATAATTAAAAATGCAATACATTTTTCATTTAAATAATAAGTTGTTAAACTTGATTTGGGTTGTTACACTAACCCAAATCAAAAACTTTAAAATGAAATATTAAAATCCGCCACTACACATGCATTCATTATTATACAAATTCACAGCAGCAAGGTGTTCGAGAAAAGGATTTTCTACTTACCATTCGTAATACCAGGAAAAAGAGACTTTGCGTTCGAATATTGTTTTTTAATAACCAGTATCTACAAAATAGGTTCGTAACCTAAATGAAAATTTAAGATTTTGATGTGAATTAATTTTAGCAGAATTTTAGAGATCTATCGAAATTGGACGTTTTAAAGGTCCAATTTATTGAAGTAGGGCGACATTGTGCAGGTCTAGGTAGATGTTTCGCTTCATCCTCATGTTCATTAAACCACGATTGGACGACTTCCCTTCATGAATAGGAGGATTATCATCCTGAAAAATTGCATTCCTTACAGGATGGATCCATTTCATTCCTCGCCATTTCGTTTTATATTTAGAGTTTGCATCATAGGATGGACATGGTCAGTCAAACCTTCTCCATAGTTTTCCCCAGGTGAACTTCTTTTAAGGGTTACGAATGGGCCAGCAGAAAATCACGCCACGACTACTAGTACCATGACAGATTCGCCTCCATGATTGACGTTTGGAGGGTGACAGAGGCAATCATACGCTTGTGTAGATGTCTTCCAAACATGTACCTGTTCTTTTATGCGGAAAAGTGTGAAAGATAATTCATTTGATCATATAACTGTCTCCCGCTTCTCAATCGATTCGGTTTCGTGGTTATGGTATCACTGTAGGCAACATTTAGCCTTAACATCTGTGACAAGTGGCTTGGGAATCGGCGCTCTGTCATAAATATTCTGTTTATAAAGGTGCCTCCAGACTGTTAATATTGACACTGGAGAATCCAGATGCTAATTGATCTCCTCGGTCACTTTGGCCACCGTTGTTTTTTTTTTAGACATTACAATCCGCTTCAATACCCGCTGGTCCCTTTTATCTCAACTTCTCTTTCCGTCGAGATTTTGCTTTATGTGTATGTGTACGCTATGTGTACGCTGCCACGGCTTTGGACACCATACCTCAAGAAAAACTGGGATATTTCGGTCACAATTGTTCAAGCTCCCTTTGAAAACCCATATGAGGTCTAACATTTTAGGCTTTTGATATAAATCCAAGACATATGCAACGCCACTAAAGCTGCCTCATTACTATGATAAATATACTTTTATATATAAAAAAACTGCTAGGCTTATATTTTAGCGAATACGAAGCGCATTCTTAAATGTCACTTTTATTCACAGGTATTTCCATCATTTTCATAACCACCTGTGTGGGTATATACATAGGATTCTTAATGTAGAAACACTCTTAATTTTTGATTTTTATTTTTAATTAAAATGAAAACTGAAGTTGCATCAAACAAGTTTCAAAAACTGCCAAAAACTCATTTTTACCATAATTTATGGTAAATAGGAAGTATAGTATATTAAATAATAAAACAATTGTTTAAACATTGGAAATTCAAAGAATTTAAGTACATAGTATTACAAATGTTTTAAATACAAAGTATTTAAAACATTTATAACTTCATTGAACTAGAATAACAATGCTAAAGAATGAATAAATATTTTCTGCATGAGAAAGCATATATTTTTATTTTCATGGAAACAACCTATAAAAATAAATAATAAGGGGAATTCAATAGTTTGTTGACATTGAAAACTTCCTTATACTTTATAGTATTTGCAAACAACATTTAATTGACGTTGTCAATTTTGCATTTCCATACCATGCAAACTATCCATGCCATTTTGCTTTTATTTGTATAGGTAAGAGGTTTCCAAACATCAAAACGTTATGGTCGACCTTTAGATGATTTCACCTAGAGCAACCTGCTTCATCCTCAGCATAGCATCCGAAAGCTTGAAAGGCTGAAAAGAAACTTTCATGAAGGGAAAAAAATGAGGATGAGATGCTTCCTGCATGGTGGTTGGACATCGCCATCCTGGAGGGTACGCGAAAAGGTGCGCGTCTGGCTCCTTCCATCGATGACGGGACGTACTTCCTAATGGAAGGGTTGTACCGTGGCCGGTGATGGCGCTTAGGACTCAACGACAGTTCCCGCCAGTGTTGCTGTTGCGGCGGTCCAGTCTTTCAGTATTTATTATCCGCGTGTCTTCGGGCATGTCGGACAGTCAGTGATACGATTTTATGGAGGGGAAAACATTTATTATTAAATACAATTTCAAGTCTGCGCTCAACGGCGGAAAGATACCTAAACTTTTAAAATCTTCTCCGAACCATTCAAAAACTGTCTAACCTTTGATTTCGAGCATGAAAAGAAAGACTGAATGGAGGAAAAAATTGTTTACCGTATGGGCGGATTTTGCAGGATTTAAAAATGTATTGCATTTTAATTAAATAATGAGAAGATAATTCGATAGCCAAAATTAAGCTTTAATTAATGAATCATTTAACTCTTTTCATAACTAACACGCAAACAACGCCCATCAAAGATTCTGAGAATTCCTAATAAAATGTTAAAACACCAGATTCCAAGTAATTGGAGAAAATGGTTCAAAGCATTCCATTCGAAATGCTGGAATAGGTAGATTTCTGCCCAATCCTGTTTAATTAATGCGCAGTATTAAGGTCAGATCACTCAATGGAAGATTTAGAATTCAGCTATGAATTAATTTAGTTCTGAATCTTGCGGAATTATGGAAGTCAGAAATGGATGACTTTAAAATAAGACGTAGCTCGACTGGTGGATAGCTGGGGATGCATGTATAGATTTAACCCATTGTTATTATATTACACCTTTAAAATAATATGCTTTACGAACGGATATTAATCTATTTCATGCAGAAGTAGGACAGTCGGGGTTTAGTTATAACAATATTTGGGGAAAAAAAATTCTTTCTTTTTTTTTTAAATATTAAAGATGTTACCAATTACTTTGTTTGAGCATAAGTATTCATTTGTCATACACAAAAGGGAAAAATTCCACCATTTTAACGATTTTGGCGCAATAAATATTTTTTTGAAACAAATAATATGTTACAATTGTCCCGGGAAATTTGTAAGAATAAAAACAAAAATATTTTTTTTATTTTTGTCCGTCCTGACATTAATTAAGTAATTATAAATAAAAAGTCAATGATTAGAAAAATCTTAAAAATAATTTTTTTCACTTTTTGTACTTAAATAAAATCTAATTTAAATGACAGTGTTCATTAACTTATCTGGGAAAAGGTTATTAGTAAGGAAGAACGAACGTTATTTAGAGCCAAATCGGAGAATATCCACGGAAAACTTCCCTCACAAACTTTGAATCAAAATGATTGACTTTTTTTGATGGCACCGTCCCGCGGACTCCGTTGCAAAAGGTGCACCATCTCCAGAATTGAGAAAGAATTTCAAAAGACGAAATCACACGGAAAGCAAAGAGATTTATCTCAGTTGCAAATTACCTGAAACAACGTGAATACCAGAAGGGACTCTTTAATTAAATATAATTAATTTTTGATTAAAACCCATCCAAATTTACGGAATCCTTTCCTTTCAGTATTTAATCAACAAAGCACTTGCCTCTCTAGATAAATTACGACCCGTTAATGAGTTTGTAAAAGAAGAAAGGGACTATAGTAAAAACTAGCGGGGTTTTTTTCCCTGAAGGTTTACTACGATGTCTTGGCAGTAAAATAATTTGATAATCGAAGTACTGCCCCCTGGATCAATTTAAGTTCATTAATCCGCAGCAAATAATTTTACTGAAATTTATAAATGGAATATTTTATAGTTAACTGAAGAATGAATTACTGCATACGGAATTTACTGAGATTTTAATTCTGTCGTTAAAAAACGATCCATTTTTTTTGCTTGCATCAAAAATGAATAAGAGCTTTAGGAGACAGGCTAATACCAATTTTTTCAACCCGATGAGATTGAAATTGCCACTGCAGCTTATTTGTCTTCCCGCAAAATTAAAACCCACTCGATTAAATATCCATTTAACTGATGTCATTAACCTCAATGCATACGATGAAGGAATTTTTAATTTTTTGGCAGGCAAACTCACTCAAAAAACAAAGAGACGCGATCATTATTTTAGCGGGCAATTACTTCAAATATTCTAGATGCCTGCAAGGGATTTCTTAATTAAAAATAATTCATTTTTGATTAATGTCCAGTCAAAATATTTCCTCTTTCATTTTTGCATTTAAATGCCTATCACTCAACCGAGAATCTGCATTTTTAAAATAATTTATGCCTAAGCAATAAATTCGCAAAAGAAGACATAAATGATTAAACAATGAAAATGGGGGGGGAGGGGGAAAGTCGAGCCTGCAAGGAATGACTGAAAAATGACGTGAAATGAAAATGTTGTATAAACAATTAAAGCTTTCTAGTCACATTAATTGATTTTCAATATGCAACAAAAACTTTATCGAAATAAACAGGCGCAATTTCAAGATAACTGAAGAAATAATGTGAAACTTTATGTGGGTGTGATTCAAATTCTAATATTTTGATTCGAAACTCACAATACAGGCTAAAAAAAGTTCTTTTCTTCCTTACAGATCGTAATAATTTAACTTCTACTCAGAGCCTCACTAAGGCAGGGGCATACGGGGCAGTTGCCCCGGAACCCCACATCAGAGGGGGATCTCAAATCGAATAGAAAGTTTATTTTACGTTTCCTGCTAAAATGAACTTTTTCTATACAAAATATCATTACAGTGAAAAATCCGTCAATTTTATATTATCTTCTTCATTGATCTAAAAAAAAATTCATTGATCACAAAAAAAATCTATATTTTACAGATTATTCTATATTTTATAGATTTTTTTACAAAAATCTATATTTTGTAAATATGGAGAGGCCGCCAAATAAGTTTTTGCCCTGGGCCCTAATTAGGCTGTCGGGCCCTGCTTCTACTTGAATTTCGTCAGACTTCATGGTCCTTCGCGATATTCTACTTTTTGAGGCATGACCAGAAATAAGCCAATACAATTGGAAGTGTGTGGAAGTGATACGACAGATGAGGGGGGCGAAAGGTCTCGGCACTTTTTGACCAATGCTCTTTGGTTACTAGGAAAATTTAAATAGAAGCTATACATGGAACATAAGAGTACTTTTTACTTTCTCTTTTAAAGAGAAAGTTGTATACTCGTCATAAGAAATCGGCTTCGAGATTTTGACGAATCTCAAAGACTGCCCAGAGTTCGAAAAAATTATGTCTGCGTCTGAGAACACGAAAACTCGAAAACACTTTCAAACACTAGAAACTGTTCGTTTCAGTATTCTGAGAAGTCCACTTTTCGACGATTCTATCTCACTAAGGAGTGACACGGAAGGATGTGCGACATTTGGGGAATTTACTTTATTGTTAAATGTAAACATCTCCTCCTTTCCTCTTTCCTTTCACTCCTATTTTGCCGAATTAAACCCATCCTAGAGCATGCGCAGAAGAACGGGGTGTTTCTGAATCCATTAGCAAACAATATGTGGTCTTTATTGTTTGACAACGGAATATAAAACCCCAAATAAAGCTTTTGTGCAAGCATTAGGATTGGTTTAATTCATCAAAATAGGGGTGAGAGGAAAGAAGGAGATGTTTACATTTAACAAAAGAATATACTCGTATTATTCGCGGACTGAATTCAAATAATAAGGACAGAAACGACACGATACTCACATACACGTGAAAAAAAATTGGACAAAAAAGAATCTAACATGGCGAAAAGGTCAAAGAATGACGAAGAATTCCGGAAATGCGCTCATCCTTCTGCGTCTCTCCCCTTAATGAGATAAAATCGTCGAAAAATGGTCGTCTCAGAATACTGGAACGAACAATACATTAAATTTGTTGATTTTTATCAAATTTCGAACGAAATATTTTCGCAAGAAGCTTGTTTATCCGTATATCTGAGTGCAGGGGAACACAGCAATCGCGAAACGTAAAAAAGCGAGATGACGGAAATGTGTACAGTATCAACACCTAATCCGTAGATCTGTTTCAAACTTTCAGTCCAATCTGCCAACGGAATGGCGCTCTGTTCATTAGCGTGCGTGTAAATTCGAACATTCAAAAAACAATGATTTAGATAAATAAAATTTAGCATGTGATCTTTTTACTAAAATTATACTTCTGTGGCGAATTGTAGCTTCGGTCAACCGGTCAAGAGACGTCCAAAAGGCACACTCGGCTTTTTCATTACAATATAAGGAAGCAGAAAATGTGCTTCACCCTGAATCGGAAAACTAGTGGCGTTGTAACAAATAGAAATTACTAGAATATAAAAAACAGGATATTAACTTTTCAAATGCTGCGCAAATAAAAACACTGGATTAAAAAAAAAATATACGTTGTTTATTTGTTACTTGAGCTACGAGCTCTCCAAGCAACATATTTTTCTAAATCTTTAGAACTACAAAAAACAAATAAAATTAATTATTCTAAACATTTTTTGTGCATCAAACGATATTTTACATGTTGCCAATTTTTTATAAGAACAAACAATCAAATTGATATAACAGACGATAAAAAATATAAATAAATATCACATGAATAAAGTAAATATCAAATACGTGAAATTAAACAAATAATAAATGTATTATCCAATTAATTATACGAGAATAAAAATAAATATCACGTGATCTTAACATCCTCCCACCTTTTGATTATAGAATATAATCAAAATCTTATATGTCTAATTTAGAGACTTTTTATTTAATCTTAGAGTCAAAAGAAAAAAATGAATTCCAAATGTTCAAAATTTTAGTCTATCGGGCACTTGTATCTTCCTTCCAGATTTCGTATATCTAATATCCACCTCATCATGGTTGGTATCACTTTCAGTTTGGGTCATTGAAGAACACTTTGTCATAATTTTAGAAGAAATCTCTGCGGATGATGTTACTTCTAAAGGATAGATTCTCTGTACAGGCCGTAATAGAGTCGAACTAGCTGTCTTCACTCGAACAAGTCGTACCCTCTTGTCTCTGCCAGGAAGTAGTTCCAAGACCTTTCCCAAAGGCCAGTGAATTCGCTTTATGTTATCACTTCCTATAAGCACTATGTCACCAACGGAGATTGGTCTAATTTTCTTGGTCGTTCCTTTTTGAACTAGTTGTCCTAAATATTCTGAACGGAATCTTTTTCTGAGATCCTCTCGAATAACTTGCCTGTATTTAATTCTTTTATTCAGACTGTTGTGTTCAGCTACATCAAGGTCAGGAACTGACCATTCTTTAATATCTTTTAAAAACATAGACGGACTGATAGGAGTGAAATCTGTATCATTCTCCGAGATGTAGGTCAGGGGTCTGGAATTTATAATGGCTTCACAGTCGCACAAAATAGTTGTCATTTCTTCCTGGGTTAAAGAGGCTCTCCCTAATACTTTTCTTAAAAGATCTTTCATGATTCGAATCAGCCTCTCCCACCATCCGCCCCACCATGCAGCGGTTGGAGGGTTAAATTTCCATTCAATGGCATTGACAGTACCATGTCTTATGACTTTTTTCCAGTCGAGTGAACTGAGAATATTAGCAGCGCCGACGAAGTTAGTGCCGTTATCACAGTATATTGTGGAACATCTTCCTCGTCTAGCTACAAATCTGCGTAGAACCATTAGAAAAGCTTCTGTTGAAATGCTGGATACAAGCTCTAAATGAACTGCCCTGAAAATAGCACATGTAAACAGCAATATCCATACCTTTTGTTTGCCTCTCAGGAACAAGGGTCCAGCGGTATCAATGCCAGTTATTTGGAAAACTGCAGCATCACGCACTCGATTTTCTGGAAGAGGAGCTGGTACACATTCGAGCTTTTTTGAACTATACCTCTTACAAATGACACAGCTTGAGATAATCCTTTTAATCGATTTTCTTCCACGTAAAATCCAGTAGTTTTCTCTCAAGATATTTAATAAGATTTGTACTCCACAGTGTGAGTTCTTTTCATGGTGAAAGTGTATCAGTTTGGACACAACTTCGTGTTCTGATGGTAACAGAATAGGTTTTCTAAAACTCTCTGCATCTTTTCTATAGATTATGCTTGTTTTAACTCGTAATAAATCATTTTCATCTTTGTAAACTGCCAGGGATTTTAACTTCTTGTCACTATCTCCTTCAAACGTTTCCTTTTGTACAATTCTGAAAATTGTTAATTCGGCTTTACTGAATTCACTTGCAGCAAGTTCACCTAAATTTCTTTTTTCTTTTGTGGACCGACAGTTTTGAATAAACCTCATAATCCATCCAATTAACCTGACCATATCTTCATATTTCGAAAAGCGTTGGTGAAACCAATCAGAAGATGGTTCTTGATTTGCAGATGCCGTTGCTGAAACTGTACTTTTCTTCCGCTCTTTCAGAATCTCATCTTCATTCTGTGTAAGATTCTCGGAAGGTCCCTCATCATGAAATTCACTTAGCCATTCAGGTCCCTCCCACCATCGGGTTCTGACAAAATAATTGGCTTTACATCCTCTGGATGGTAAATCAGCTGGGTTTTCAACACCAGAGATATGGCGCCAAGAAGTAGGTTGGCTTATTCTTCGTATCTCTTTCACCCGATTATAAACAAATACAGACCAGTTTTCTTCTTTGGTGATCCATGTAAGAACAGTTGTTGAATCTGTCCAATAGAAACATTCTATATCGGTCCAACCAAGAGCATCTAATATGGATTTTGTTAATCTCGCTCCCATCAATGCAGCCAGGAGCTCTAATCGAGGTATCGTTGCATATTTTAAAGGGGCGATTCTTGATTTAGACGTCAAGAAATGAACGTTTCTATCTTTACCTTCGTGTACTAAATAAGTAACAGCAGCATAGGCATCCTTACTTGCGTCACAAAAAGTATGAATGGAGCATTTCTTTTTGATATCTGGACTGAAGCTGATCCAGCGAGGAACACGCACCGCTTTTAAGGCGTTTAACTCTGTGAACCATTGGATGAACTCTTCTCTTAAAGAGCCAGTAATTTCTTCATCCCATCCTAGAGACAATTTCCAAGTTTTCTGTAACATAATCTTGGGGCAGAGCATTACTGGCGTGGCAAATCCAAATGGATCAAATACTTTGTGGGTGATCGATAACATCGTTCGCTTTGTAATGTTATCAATATTTATATCATCTAGCCATTTCAGATTTATTGAGAGAATGTCTTCAGATTTATACCACTGAAGTCCCAATAAATTTGTAATTTTGTAATCTACCTCTTGAGACTGTGAACATTCCCAATCTTGCAGCTCAAAACCAGCTTTCTTCAAAAGATCATTAGAGACATCAATAAGCCGCTTTAGTTCCAACTCATCGTGAACACTTGCTACCAGATTGTCTACATAGAAACTCTTTGAAAGACATTTAGTCACAAAAGGGTCGACGTCGGAATTTTTATCAAGATGGTACTTTAATACAGCTTCTAATAAGAATGGACTACTTCGAACTCCAAATACCACTCTTGCATGGCGGAAAACCCTGTGGACCTGGCAATTCTTATTGGTCCACCACAAAAATCTTAAAAAATCTCTATCTTTTTTGCAGATGCTAATTTGCAAAAAAGCTTTTCTAATGTCCGCAGTGACACCAATTTTCTTTTCTCTGAATCGTAACAAGATATCAGGAATAAGTTCAATTAAGTTAGGACCACTATGTAGAGAATCGTTTAACGATGGATGACCTTTTATTCGAGCTGAAGCATCAAATACCGGCCTGATAGGGGTGGTGGAACTACTTTCTTTGATAACTGGTCTGTGCGGTAAGTAATTTCCTGGAAGATTAATGTCGTTACCTGGCACTTCTTCAATGATACCTTCATTTAACCATTCCAAAAATATTTTGTCGTATTCATTATATAAACCTTCGTGGATCAGTTTCTTGGTTGTGGATTCCAATCTTCTCTCAGCCAGTTCAAAATTGTCAGGTAGTGGTGCGCAATTATCTAACCAAGGCAGATGAACTTCATAACGTTGATTTTCATTGTACCGAACAGATTGCAAAAAATGCTCTATAGTCAAATCTTCTTGTTCTCTTTTTGATAATTTTTCAATTGGATCCTTGATCCCAATAGAATCTAACTTCCATAATTCCGAAATATCAAGCTCTTTGACAAAAAGAGATGTAACTAACATGGCATTACTAGAACTACAATTTTTTCCTGGCACCTTTCCTGACAAAGTCCACCCAAGTGAAGTCTCAATAGCTACTAATCCACTTGATAAAACTCTACGCTGACCAGTTAAAAACTTTCCATAAAGATCAGCTCCTATAAGAATCTGAACCGGCTTGGGCTTATCTCCAACATCCGATAGAGTTATGCTCATTTTATGAAGATTTTCCATCCACGGACCGGGATTAACAGGTGTAACATCATTACAAATAGCTAATTGATCTAATGCTTCAAAATTACATGTAAAATTATTCATGAGGTTTCTCATTCTTATTCTGTAACGTGTGTGTTCAAATTTTTCCGATTTTACACCACCAAATAAAGAATGCACAAGCATTTCTTTTCCCATAGGAGGATATCCCATTTCTTCGGCAAGACTTTTCAAAATATATGACCGTTGAGAACCTGAATCTAGAATGACTCTAGCGATAACTTCTTTCTTATCTGAAATCAATTTTACTTTCAAGGTCTGAAGAAAAACCTCTGGACCGAAATTGATATTCGACATATTAACATCATTGGTTGCTTCTTTTTGCTCAGTAATCTGGGGCTCATGTTTTCGAGTTTCTAACGCTTCGCAAAGTAGTGGTACATGTTTCTTTCCACAGACAATACACTTCAAAAACATACGACATTTGCGAATAGAATGTCCCGGGTTTAAACATGCAAAACAACAATTTTTTTCTTTTAAAACATTTAGCCTATCGGCTAAACTCATCTTCTGAGCAGAAAAACAGTCTGCACTAGAATGAGTGCCTGAACAAAAGACAAGACTTTTTGGAGTCTTTGGCTGAAGTCGCCAGCAAATTGGCGGCTGTAGGTATTTTACCCCTGCCAATAGGCAATTGTTTCTTCTTCAAAACTGGAGCATTACTTTTACTTTTCTCGCTTAAGCCAAATCCCGCCATCGCCAAATTAATTCTTTCTTCTCCTTCAACTTCTGTTTTAAAGAAATGCATTAAATTGGTTAGTCGTTCCTTAGCATCAGCTGACGAAGAAGATCTGGGGTATCTATTCCAGGCTCTTAAAAACTCTTCAGGGAAACACGATTCAACCATTGGATACAGTATGGAGGCACATTTATCAGTCGTGACGCCCAGGGTTTCTAACGCTCGGAGGTAAGATTCAAGTTTTTCATACAATGATGTCATTAAAAATTTCTCATTCTTCTGAACTGATATAATTAACTTTAAAAGCTCTCTTACATAGACTTCAACTAGAAGATCTTCCCTTCCAAAACGAGCTTTTAAGCTTTCAACGGCCTTTTCATAATTCGCATACAATGATGTCATTAAAAATTTCGGGAAACTTTCGGCGGAAACTTTCTACTACTTCTCTTGCTCGGGATCCATTCACCGTTGCTTGCACTAAATACTGAAACTTATTTTCAGGAGCTATTTCTGGATCTTGATGAATATGCTCGAACTGACTCCAAAATGATAGCCAATCTTTTAAATCTCCAGAAAATACACGAAATTCTAATTTTGGAAGATGGAATTTCTTCTTGACGCCATTTGTATCCTGCAATTGCGGTTGAGTTTCATTTTGGCTTAAAGTTGCGGTTTGTGCTTGAATTCTCGCCAATTCCAATTCAAATTGGCGTTTTTCTCTTTTTTCAACTGCTTCATATTGAAGTTTTCTTTGCTCCTCTTCGTATTGGAGTTTTCTTTGCTCCGCTTCGAATTGGAGTTTCCTTTGCTCCTCTTCATATTTGAGTTTTCTTTGCTCCTCTTCATATTTTCTATCAGCGATAGTATTGACTAAAACCGAAGTTACAAAGTCCGGATCTTGTAAATATTCTTTACTGTTCACTATTATATTTTTCAGTTCCGAAACTGTCGTTTTAGTTGGCACAGTTTCGCCAATCTCTTTAGCAACGACTATTAAATCTTCTTTTTTAAATCCTATCACAGCTTTAAACATTTTTCAAAGAGATAAAGTCCTGTCGCGGACGCCAGAAATTTTATGTAACAAATAGAAATTACTAGAATATAAAAAACAGGATATTAACTTTTCAAATGCTGCGCAAATAAAAACACTGGATTAAAAAAGAAATATACGTTATTTATTTGTTACTTGAGCTACGAGCTCTCCAAGCAACATATTTTTCTAAATCTTTAGAACTACAAAAAACAAATAAAATTAATTATTCTAAACATTTTTTGTGCATCAAACGATATTTTACATGTTGCCAATTTTTTATAAGAACAAACAATCAAATTGATATAACAGACGATAAAAAATATAAATAAATATCACTTGAATAAAGTAAATATCAAATACGTGAAATTAAACAAATAATAAATGTATTATCCAATTAATTATACGAGAATAAAAATAAATATCACGTGATCTTAACAGGCGTCCAGAAGCTCAAAGATTTCTGCTGGGAGGGAATCAGGAGGGATGAATGGGCGAGAAAATTTCGCTGAGACCATTCCCGCTAGTCATGCCCTATTTTCGTGAGCGCATTCTTCTAGTCATACCAAAATGAAAAGCAACGTGTTAAAATATTAGCAGATAGAGCAGGGAAGGACGTCATCTCGGCTTTCCTTCTTTTGGAGAAGGAAACCACTTATTTTCATTTTGGCACATCTTATATGATTTGAAGAATTTCTTTGCTCTGAACGAATACTGATAGGTGATGCTAGAGTCTTTTTCTCCTTTAAATAAAGAAGACCGCACCCATTCAACAGACTAAAACGAGGAGAATAAATTTAGAAACAGCAAGATCTAAAAAAGAATGAAACTATTCGAGAACAATGTTGTTCCGCATGTTGTCTCCATCCTCCCACGAATGTTTGAAGGAAAATTCTGCTACCTGTTTTCAATACTGATATCTCCCTATACAGCTTCTTCAAAATCACCGAATGGTCAACATTTCACCAGCGGCAAGAAAATTTGAGCGTTAAGTTTACTGGAATTTTCAGCTACCCAAAATTTCTACATTTAAGCATCAATTATTTTCTTAAACGCGTGACAGATATCCGTGCCCGAGCGTCGATAGTAATTACATTTAAGTGTCATGCCAGATCAAGCGAACTGTAAGTAAAATATATTTAAGAAACAATCAAAATCTCGTATTTATTTAGTGCCTTTTACTTATAGTTTATACTTCATTATGAGTATTATACACTGGTGTGCAAAACTTAAGCAACAGGTATATTTTTTGCCATAACTTCACGAGAAATCATCTGAGAGACATGAAATTCAGAAATGAGATACAGCATTTTATTCTGAAAGAATGACGAAAGCATAGTTGCGCAGAAATGAAGACAATGCATACAGTATGGAATCAAACAAAAAAAGGCTTTATTGAACTCATAGTATCGTTACACATGATTGTCTGTCCAAGAGGAAGAACAGCAAGCAGATGTTCCTTAGTATGGGATATGCCCTCCCCTTACTGCAATGGTTGCTTCGCACCGTCTCCCCATACTCAGCACCAGATTGTCCAACAGTTCTTGAGGTAAGAGTGCCCATTCCTCAATCAGCATCTGTTTAAGTTGTCGGGTGTTCCCAGGAGGATGTAATCGTGCCGCAAGGCGTACTCCCCAAAGCATCCCACACATGTTCTATCGGATTTAAATCAGGGGAGCACGCCGGCTAATCCATTCGAATGATATCTTCACTTTCCAGGAGCTCCTCAACAGCATGAGTCCTGTGTGGCCGTGCATTGTCATCCATAAAAACGAAGTCTGATCCAATGGCACCTCGGAACAGACGCACATGTGGAAGGATCACCTCCTGACAATAGCGATCTCCAGTTACAGAACCTCTGTCGAAAACGTGGAGCTCAGTCCGCCCGTTCATCATAATGCCTCCCCAGACGATAACTCGAGGACCACCGAAACGGTCTCTTTCCGTGATGTTACTCGGATGAAACCGTGTCCCGACCTCTCTCCAAATCAACTGGCGTTGGGAATCGCTTGCTTTCGCATTAAATTATGTACCAGTAATAAATTCGTAAAAGATCCGGAACACACAGAAACTAAAAGACTAGTTATTAAAAAAGAATTTGTAAGTAATGGCTGAAAATGGCACAATAAAGCTGCTTGATGAATAATGAAATGCCTCTACAAGCTTTAATTAGATTAGCTGAATTTATCTCCAATATGTGTCAAATAATTTTAGTGAAAGAACAAACATAAATTTTCCTGTAAGGAAATTGTTGGCTGAGAGTTTCCAAGGTCGAATCGCTCTTATTCGAAACTCTTCTAATAATTAAGAACTATAGAGCATTCATTGCTTTCTAGTATTTAAGAAATATACGCAAGCCATCATAATTAAACGATCAAAAAATATTTTCTTATTTTTTAAGCTTAGATATATAATTTAAATTTCTTGATAGTAAGGAATGTTTTATGTTGAGATAATAAACTGAATTTATTAAAATAATAATTTGGTTACTAAAAGCAAAATAAATTTCTCAATTGAAAACTCTATTCTGTGTAAATAAAAAGATAAACATTTTTCTCACGATTATTTAGTTTCTATTTATTTTTCTGTAAATTGCAAAAACTAGAAAAAATTATCATTTTCTTGATTACATATACTGGAATAGTTTTTTTTACTGTATCATATGAAATTTTACTATACTGTAAATACTGTACTGCAATACTGTATCATATGAAAAGTAGTTGAGGCGGTGACTTAATTAATAGGTCAATTTAGTTTCACTTCTCAACACATTTTTAACTTAATATCATGTAATGATTTATTTAAGTTAATTTTTTAAATCTAAGTATCTTTACAAAAATACAAATGTTTATTTATTTATTTATTATGATTGCGTGGTATCTACATCTGTACGCGTCATCATCTAAGCAGATGCTCGATGCTGATAAATACTGTAATAACTAAATAATGCCTTAAAACAGATCTTTATAATATTGCGTTAATATTATCATAATGTTTTCCAATTCAAAAAAAAATTGTATTTTCTACAAATTAGTTTGCTTGACAGTTTGGCGCGACTCATTGGTCAATTAGAGAGATTCTATTTCATGCGATGTTTAAGAAAGAAATAAAAAAAGGCAAAGGTTGTTTCGTTAATGAGCATAATGTTATTCATAATCGTTATAAACACCGAACAGATTTTGAATTTACTTGAAATATTTAGGCGAATAATAATCAATTCCTATTTTAAATCCTAAGATAAACAATCAAATGGAAAGAATATAATTTTCGATTGTGTTTCTGGTTGCGTAATATTGAAAATACATATTTCTTCACTTATTCTTTATCTTGCTTGTCGACCAATTTTTAAATTAATCCTCCCCCCCAAAAAATAGACGTATCTTCGATCACTAGTCACTCGCTTTTGCAATCCCGAAGAACAGAGTGGGATTATTTTGAGCTGCGCTGAACACAGCTGCAAGCTCTCTTCCGATCTGAGTTGAGATCTTGCTGCCCGGCAGCTGCTTCTCATGACGAAGCTTCAGTGGCGGCCTGGAGCTTCTTAAACAATGGCATTGATATCCTCACTGCTACCACTCAGATTTTATAAGAAACAGATGGAATTTTCAAAAAAAAAATACTTGCAATGAAACAAAAAGTTCTAACATGATTTTTGAGATTACATATGAAATGAAAATGTAACTATATAAAAAAAGTCAAACTCAAGAATAGTATACGCTCTAAAAACGCAAACAACTGAATACTCACATTTTGATCAAATATATTATGAAATATGAAGAAGGCTTGTATTAGCGAAGTTTTAAAGCCATTACTGAAACTGTTCATTTTTCATTTATTAAAAACTATATTTCAATACATAGAACAGACTAATTTATCCCGTTATTCCAGTTTAATGAAATGTAAATGATTCAAAACGTTTCATTTATTTGCCTACAAGATTAATTAAATTTTGTATCATTCGTTAAAAATTATCCATAACACCTGGAGAAATTAGTTTCCGACTATTTTTAGAAATCATTTGACACTGTCTATAATTTTTTCTAACAGGTAAGAATCAGTTTTACGCAATTATAATAGAAAAATTCGATAGAAATCATAGCATTCCCAGTTTTCCGAAGAAGATTTTGTGTATATGATAAAACTAATTGCCATTTTGTTTAATTTAAAAGAGTGCAAGGAACTTTCACTGAACACAGTTCTTGCTTTCGTTTCTCTGGGCACCGGCATTATTTCGGTTGCATGATTTTTCCGTACCGCACATAAAACCGCCAATCAATGGTCTTGTTTACAAGGCGGTTTTGTTACTGAAAAGGATCAGTTCTACAAGAGATTGCAACATTTTAAGCGTTGTTTAAAAGTTGAGATTTGGCGAAAGTTATTATGATGTTCAACGCATTTTCAAATACTTAATGATACGTTCTTAAATGCAATTTCATGTGTTTTAATACTATCTGAATAATTTCCATTGTTTTTTTATGAAAGATGAATCACTTTTTAATGAATTATTCAAAAATGTATCATAAAAAGCAATGACGAATGATATTACATACGCAAATATAGATAGAAGCTTTTTCGTTATGTTTAAGCATAAAAATGTAGTTAAAATACCAATACATTCTCGCCAAATACTCTTGCCAACAGATAAGATGGGTTTTAGCAAACCTAGACTAGTCAATCTCTAACCCCTTTTTTCAAAGAGAAGGATTATGGACGTTTATGACCGGTACGGTTATGACCGGTTCGTAAGGAGTCCCACTACCCATTATTTCAAGGATGGGCGATCCAGATGCTACGGAGCAACCTGAGAGCATAGCTAGTCAACCACTGCCTAGTTGTAGTTATAAGATGTGATTACTAATGGATTTTACGCTTAATTATATAAATAAGAGAGTCTCTTTAAAGGAAGTTTGCTGAATGTTATGAAAAGAGGAAGAATGAATTTCCTGATGGTTTAATGATTGCCATGGGTGCTGCAGACCAAACGGCTAAGTCATCACTGATGATAACCGTTCATTAAGTGCTGCTACTCCCGTGTCAGCGCATCAACAAAAGCAGCAATATACAGGGTGGGCAAAAATCTGGAAAAACAAAAAAATACTCAGAAAATTAAGCAGAATAAACAACGGTTTGCAGGTTAGGTATTGATAAATCACGGGATTTTTTTAAAGGAAAAAAAAAATCAAAAAAATAACCGATAGGTGGCGTTTTGTACATAAGTGAAAGAAAAGACAGTCAAATAACAAAAATAATGTTACAAATCATTTATTATAGTAATGCGTGTTTTGAATTTAGACAACATTTCCACATTTAGATTCTGACGCTAATGTTGCTATTTCGGTTGAAACTCGCGCTGAAGGTGTCTGCCTTAGACTTGGTTGCCTGGACCTTACACGATCCTCCTTCAATCCAGTTTCCTCAAATCTCTGAGCAAGCTTTATGAGGCCCTTTCCCAGTTTTCACATTTTTCTGAAGTCGGAATTTACGCAGTACAAGAGTCGCTGATTCCTGGTTCTTGTAAAACAGCTTCACCAACAAAGCTTTATCCTTTCCCCTCAGCATCATGGTTCACATACATGATGGCATGCAACGGAGAACTGGTTCGGGATCAAGTGCGTAAGTATATATAATCACCTGTCTCGTTTGCATACATCTGTTCATTCAGACCAGCGCCATCTGTCGGCTGTTTTTTTTTCTTCTTCTTATTTTAAAAAATCTCGTGACCAATCAATGCTAAACCTGCAAACCGTTTTTTATTTTGGTTATTTTTTGGGGTTTTATGAATTTTTAAAGTTTTTACGGACTATTTGCCCCCTCTGTCATTCATATATTTTAATAAAAGCTGGATTCGATCTTCCAAATTTTCACCTATTCCGATGACGGGAGTTTTCGTGACAACTTATCATCCCAGACACTGAGGAGTGACTTGTGATGAGGGAGCTGCGTGTCGTTCTCAATTTCCATTCCAGAGAACAAAAACGAAATGATACCTGTCGTTTGTTTTGCAGCAACTACCGAGGAGCTTTCTTAGCGGAAAAAGCAATTTTGTCTTTGACTGGATCAACAATGAATTTAATTTTGTTTGCAATTACAGATGACATTTACAAACCAATTGCCTTAACCACAGGCGACACACAATCCGATATCTAGAATTTTATCGGCTCTCGGTGAAGAATTGGGTAAGTTATTCAAGTGTGTGCGATTTCACTACGTTATAAAACTTTTGTCATTAGTAAGTTTTGAAATTCGGTTAAAACCTTTTTAAACAAAAGGAGGAAACCACTTCAAATCAGCCCTGATTTTTCCTGCTGTTCCATTTCTATCTGAGCATATTATACATGAATAGCAAAGTTTTTCAACTCTTCAACTTGCCCGACACGTTCATTTCAACTATTTTGAGTTTTTGACATTTAAATGTACAACTAAAAAATATACTAGAAATATGAATTTGCGTCCAATCAAAACAAATCTATCATTTTTTTAAAGCAATAACTTGAAACGCAATGAGCCAGTGGTTGAATTTTTGTACATGGCATGGAGATCAAAACTCCAAATCATTGTCTAATTTTGGATAAAGATAGTCGATAATGTTAAAAAAAGATTTCGTAAAAAAATATTAATAGATTTCTGAAACAGTCTTCTTCATAAAACCAATTGAATTTTGTTTCGAAGTTTATTTTTTGAGCAATTACATTGATTCGTATAATTGCATAATACATATTTTAATGCTAATTTACATCTTTAAATGAGATTTTTCCAAATTCTTAAATTTTGGTAACATTCTCTTACGAAAAACATCTCAAACGAAAATATGCAGTTTTTTGTTTGTTGACAATTCATATAATAATTTTCCAAGATGTTCTGCAGTTTCTGAACAAGAGAATAAGTAATATGTTTATTTAGAAATATTTTATAATTATTTCAATGTTTTATAATAAGAAAACATCTATTATAAATTTTATAATAAAAATAAAATATAATTTTATAATAAGCATATATGTTTTTTATTTATCATTAAAATCTTAATATTTAAAGAAAGATAGCTCCTTTTTTAGCTCAGAAAAAAAAACTATATTTACTAAACAATCTGCAAGATTTTAGCAAATGATTTAATAAACTATAAAATTCTTTTGCTTAATATTTCTTTTTAGTCGAAAAAAATCCACACATTTTTTTTTCCAAATTCAAAATAAATTTATTTGACATTTAATTGGAATATTTTGTTTTCACTGATGTTCATTAAACTGCTTTATACAAAAATTCAAAAATATTAGAAATTTGCAGCATTTTCTTTTTTTAAAAATTCATCCCAAAAGTAGTCACATGCTTTCAATCCAACAAAGCACAGATAATAAAGACGCATTTCTATCAAAAAGGAAACGATAATTTAAAAAAATATAAAGGGTGTATCGATTAAATTGTGTACATGGTTTAAAATTTTCTGATCTTTGTACAATTTCAAATGAAATAGGTCACCGAAAAAAGATTCAAAATGCATGCTCTATTTTCGAAGTTAAATAAAAAAAATGAGCACAAAACACGCCACATTTTGTAAACATTAGAGAAAATTGAGGTGACAGCATTTCCTTTGCTTAACAAACTGAGTATTCTGCTATACAGTTAATCTTACTTTATCTGCAAATGTTTTGATACTTGAAAGTTTTCTGCCACCAATGAAAAAACAACACATATCTAATTAAAATGCATACTTCCCACTAATAGTACGCTATTCTTTATATCGACCGATTTCGCGCAGAAGCCGAATCCGAATAGAATCAAAGATATCTGCAGTCCGCTTCTAAGCAAAGACTGGCTGTCATTGGCTTCTTGGGTAACGTGAACTGCAATTGCATTAAGCACGAAAGCCGGCTCCGATTCTGATTCACGCCGCTATCCATTCGTAAATCATTTCCATTCCAGCTGAATGCATAGCATAGAATTTGGGTAAGATATCACATAAACGAGAAATTGGACACTTCCAGTCTTAAGATTACAGTTGCAGTAATTGCATGTATGAAAGCAGACACGCTTGATAAGGTTTTAGTAACGAAGGATCTTTTAACTTTCAAAAATAAATATAACTGCTATTCCTCTGAGTAAACTAACCCAGTTTTAGCAAAGTTGACAGTGAAATTTTATGTCGAGGTGGCATAAAGTTGAAAGCAGTTTCCTTAAAATAACTTTTATTGATTATAAAGTCAATGTGCTCATCGCTGAAGCAATCACAATACGTTAAATATTAAAATCAAAGTTCAAACTAACATTACCAGACCTTGGTCAACATATTCGAACCATTCATCCTTTCTGTCTAACGTTTAAACGAACTGAAAGAAACTATCTTAAAATGGTGAAACAACAAACCAGTTGCAAACATCCAACTTCTCTTCCGCCTCAACCGAAGAGCTTAAACCACTTCTCGTATTCCGTCTAAAAAAATACTTACACGAGGAGCGTTTAACTAGTTGCCAAATTTTTATTGCAGTTGCTTTCAACCACAAATCACGCAACTTGCAAAAAAGGTCGGGTTCGAATCGGTACGTTTACTTGAGCTCATGGCGCGGAATTGGAAAAACACAAGGACGCCATAAAAATTCGGATCCGAAATAAATTTCTGTATTGATTTTTTTCCAAATATCCAACAGCAACGATTGTTTACGCTGCGATCCACCATAGCATTCGCAAATACAAAAATTGCTTGTTCTCAAATGATATGAAGGCAAAATGAGTGATTAAGAAGGGTCTTAATGAAGCTAAGTAACAAACACGGCTGTGTTAGTCACACAACATCAAATTTATCTCCATTTTAAGCAGTGCTGTGGATTCCAAAATTTAACAGATGCGTTACATTACAAGTGTACCCAGCAAATGTGAATAAATTACGTTCATTCTTAACAAGATGCGTTGCGTCTTTGAACTACGGCTCATTTTTCTTCTAGAATCCATAAAAGTTTCAGAGATTATCGAGTATAAAACTCAATGAATTTCACAATCAATTTTTGTAATTTATCCAAAAGGAAAATATCACTTGAAAGATTTTAATTTAATGAAACAACGGAGTTTTTAGTACATCCTATGGGTAAAACTTGCCATGATAGCGTAAATTTGAAAATTGACAAGCTATAGATTTTTATGAATGCTATTTAAAAATGAACATTCAGATCTCTTTCCACATCATACAGACATCTAGTTGGAAGTCTTTATCTGGCCCTTAATTTCATAGGATTTTTAAAAGTGGAAATTTTGAGGGTGCAGTTTTCAGGTCTTCTCCAGATATGACCAAGCCATCTGAACCTATTACTCCGGATAACCAGTATCATCTATGGTTGCCTTTAGAGTTTGTATACTTCAAAATCGAATCTAGTTCGCCAACATCCTTTCTCTAGGACTGGGCTAAAGATAGTTCTAAGGATCTGTCTCTCGAACGCGTTCAGAGAACGCTGAGTGTCCAAGTTTCACTTGCATAGAGCAGAATAAGCATGATAAGAGCTTATAAATTCTTAGTTTAGTTTTCCGACTGATTAAGTTGAATCCTTGTTGTTTTTTTAGTCCAAAGAAACATTTATTAGCCATTTTTTATTCCGCTAATAAATGTTTCTTTGGGCTGAAAAGAAAAATCATAAAATTTCTGCTCTGATTTTATTATTGTTATTAATCACTGTGCCAAGATATTTGAAATTACCGACTGTTTTGAAGGTATGAGAGTTAATACAGAGAGGAACACTGTGATTCATAGTTGGGAATTCCATAAGTTTGGTTTTATCTTCGTTGATGGTAAGGTCCATGTTTGTGGAAGAAGTTTCTGAAGCCTGAAAGGCCTCTCTCATTGCCCTTTCTGACCTTCCAATAATATATAAGCCAGCAATTAACCTGAGTATTCTGAAGATAAAGAACTGAAAGGGAGTTGCGAGGGATAGAAAAGCACTGGAAAATGCGCGTAGTTGAGGCAGCCAAGGTCTGCAAGAGGCTGTTGTGTTCGTGAAGAAGAAGAATTAAAACTGAACAATATCAGTAAAATGTTATAGGAGATTAATTTCATCCCAAACAGCGAAGCATGATTTGATGAACATGATTGATGGTTTTAACTTGCTTCAACTTTTTAAAATTAAAAATTTACTCTCAGCTATAGCAAAGGTAACATGAACACAGAAAGGAAAACTTTTCTACGCCCCATTAAGAGAAATACTTAATTCCATAAAACTGCAATATTAGAATTTTTTTAGCTATATTTCAAAATGTTTATTCTGCATATTTTGAACCGCATAATCGAATCGAATCATTTGGTTATAACTAACACTAATAGGAAATCTTTGAGATTTCGATGAAATTTAATAGTTTCTTGTTTTTCTCCCCCCCCCCCCCAATTCGTGTCTATTTTCAGAAAGCAGAATTTTGGTATTTAATGCATTTTAAAATTCCCTCTCATTCTTGTTCTAAGCATAGAACAAGAATTTAAAACCATTGCATTCAAAATCGTTTAAAATAAAATATTTGTCAGGTATAAAATAAAGTTATAAGTATAAAAGCTGGATTAAAATTCAACTTCGATATAATTTGCGCCTCTTATTGCTGCATTTTGAATACGTTACATATACCTCACAAACTTCTTGTGTGAATGTAAAACTACAAAAACTGATAATTAAACGCATTATTTTTTCGAAATCTTAAAAATTTAATCCCTTAAAGTTTATAAGTCACGAATCTCACAATGAATATTCGCATTTCCTTGCACATGTTTGAGATCTTTAGGTTTCTGAAATTGAATAACATTTACTTTGTACAGTTTTCAATAAGAGATCCAAATACAAGAAAAATCTTTACTCGTGGCGCCATCTATCCCTCATGTAGCCAACTGATTATCTGAAAATGTGTAATATGGCTATTCATACCAAAGCAATTTTTGTGCATGATCATGATTATTTCATTTGTTAACACAGGTTTTTAATTGTAAATAGATTCACTTTTATTATTACACACTTATTTGTTTTAAATAGCAATTATATCAATCTATTACAGGCATAAGCTTTCACGAGAAAAATTATGATGTGGGAATATATGAATCCATCAAAAATAAGTTGTACTTTATTATAAAAGAAAAGCAATTCATTTCTTTTATTTTTGACGTCTTGGAATAAATAAAGTGAATTCTATGATCATATAATGCCATTTGTGATTTCTGGAATTGTCTGAATTTATAAAATATAATTTTCTTGATGTAATGCTTACATATCACAAAAAATATATAAATCCTTTTATTAAAATACATTATTCGAAAAACAAATAAATAACTAAAGAAAAAGAAATTAGCTATTGTAACATTTTTCGTTTTCAACCATTTAATATTTTTGTTAGTTATTTATGAAATATGATGTTCATTTTCGATTGATATCTAAATAGGATAACAATCGTGCCTGCAAATACTGCTTTCAATCGATAATCGCTATCATATAAAAAAAGCGAATAATAAACATCTTTTTCTTGAGGACTTATCAGAATCCTGCCTAACAAACTATCAAGGGGGGGGGTGAGGGGGTTGCATCTTTTATTACAAAACAATCTTTTATTATTTATGTGCAAACAGAAAATACAGAAATTGAGAAATTATTTCTTAATTTTGTTTCTGTTTTCATTTTATTATGAATTAGACGAAATGATGCGGTGATCACCGTCATATCAAAATCAAGCGCTAATAGAAAATTATTTTGTTACAGAATAGAACAGAATTATTTCGTGCCAACCCCATTTATCTTTTTAATGAAATAAAAACAACTGAAAAAAACTCTTCATTGAAAAGAAAATAAATCATGCATAGAGACATTATATTTTTAATGAGTGTTATAAACTGAAAATGAAAATAAATAGAATTTTAACTCTTCCGTCACTATAAACAAGCAAAAAAAAAAAAAACTTGTGGTAAAAATAATACAAAATAGAAAGGCATTCGTTCATTAACTCTGAATAAATCGGCCACTTTTCGTTCATTTTTAGAAATGGAAAAAAAATGTGTCAGCTAAAAGGAATGAATATTCTACTCAACTTTTAGTTGTTATTTTATTATAGTAGTTGATCAATTTGAAAGAAATGGAACAGATTCCAAATGCTTTTTCATGTAAGCAGTCAATACTATTAGATGGCAGACAAATATAGAGAGAAAGAGAATTTTCATAAAATTATTCTTCCATTCCACATAATGGATTGTTCATAGAAAGCTCCTGCTCATCAATCAATGAAAACTCCGCATGTATTTGTACTGTAGATAGAACTCTTTAAAATTAAACGTTTTTTAAAATATAAGTTTTATTAAAATATTTTTCGATCACTGATGTAAAAAACTTCAATCTGTTCTATTGTATCATTCATTTTTTTTTCTGCAAACATTCAGATCGCTCATTACAAAGGGTTAAAAAACCCTTTATAATTCAAATGCTTCAAAATGACAAAGCATCAGGTGTTTTGATTGTTTCTTGCAAGTAATAAAGCAAGTATTTGTAGAATTTCAAATTTTAATAAGAAGGAAAAAAAAGGGCGCAGAAAAAATGTAATACCTTTGATAAAACAGTTAAATGTTTTGTGTCATTAAGAAAATATTCAAAAGTTATTTATTAAACTATCTAGCATAGTTCAAATATTGAACTGTACTAGATGACACTTAACACGTTCGAATATATGTTTTTTTTTTCCAAATATCAAATGTATGCAAATATTCAGCTTCACCACTTTCGCGGTCAACGAAACTATTTTATAAATTATCAACACAAATTATTTGAGCAAATGCGCTAAAATGGCATAGAATCGTGTACCCGGCCTCAACATTGATGTGAAATAGATTTAAGCGTCTGTTTCTGAGTTTATGCACATTCACGCGATTTGTAACAGAACCTTCAAATAATGAATGTCATACAGAATTAATTGGGTGAAATGAAACTCTGCATTCGATTTTATGACGAATTATTATGGAATAAAGCGATTGATTACGTGAAGAAAATAACACCATTAGAAATTCTGCTGAAGTAGAAAGAGAAATAAAGAAAATTTGTGTGAAGTAGTGAAGTAAAGAATAGAAAAAATTTATCCTGTTATTACACTTTATAATTTGAAACAATATTTGATTAATTATTCTTGGAAAAGTCAAGGGGATACATATTTATTAATTATTTTAAATGAAAATCTTACCTTTACTTCATGTGTTTCGATTTTTGAAGAACAAGTACTTACCTATAAAGAAGAAAAAACATGTAATACAAAACTTGGAAAACAAAACAACTCAATTTGCAGTTTCTTAAGAGATTTTTTTTAAATGCTAAGATTGTAACGTATTCATTACACAGAAAGAAAAGGAAGGATACATAAAAGTATACAGTATTGTCGCCAAATTAGAATTTTTCTATGGCCATAGCTCAATTCTTTTTTGCCCCAAACATAAGATCTTGGGTTTCGAAAGAAAACCCTTCAAAAATGACAGGGGCTTGGTGAGTTTATAACTTTAGATTTCCCCGACATTGACGAAAAACATTCACCATATAGTTCAATTTTTGCAGAAATAAATATGTATATAAATAAAATTGCAATAAATTAGTGAATATATTGCAATACACGCATCAAACACATAAAATAAAAAGTATTAAAAAATGTTAAGCTTCATTCCCTTTTTTCTCGAATCCCTTTTTTCCCCTCATTTTCGAAATTTAACCCTTTAACCAGCTGAAACGTAGAAAACTGCCCTAACTAATTTCTTCTTTCACGGCTCGAACGTAGGAAGTCTTCTTTGATTATTACACTAAAATAGGCTGAAACTAAGAAAACTGTTCTACTGAAAATTTTTCTAAGACGGCCGTGACGTAGAAAATTGTCAATGTTTTCTCTTTTTGTAGTAAGAATCATTTTATGAAGATTCAGAAATTTGATAGTTGACGGTCAATGGATTCAATACAAAAAAAAGTCTTAAAACTGATTGAAAATGATCATTGTAAAATTAATTAAAACAGTTAGAAACAGTTAATATATTACTTAGAATTCTTCATCGACCAATGAACAAATTAACATATTTCGGTACTTTAATCGTTGTAAAATGTTCACATGTTGTGACCTAATTGAATATTTTGCTTATTTGTCCAACAGCATTATTCTCATGTTATTTTCAGCGCTAATTACGATTTCAGATACAGCAGCAGTTCCGAATTTTTTCTGTCTCTGTTCTGGAATATGCAGTTTTTTGAAATGCAAGATCACTGGCTTTCTCTTGTTTTGTTATGGAGCAGATATTTGATAGTAAGTTTAATAATATGGGCAATGTTTAGAAATAATGAACATCTCGGATACTGATGCTGTGAAGAATATTATAACGTGGTGGAATGAAGATCGGTATGATCCGCGCAGCAGAAGCAAGAGGACCCATGTTTTCGGGAACATTTCTTTAATGAGACATTTCACATCAAAACAAACACAAACACGAAAGACAAGACAAGACATTAACACGCGCACCTCTTACAGAACAGCATCTCTTCTCATATATTTACAATTGCAATGCACTATGGGATGCGTACCTAATCAGGCATCGCCATCTATTATCCAAAAGAGTAGAGTAATGCAACTGCAAAAATAATTATTTATTCTCAATAAAAATAATATTATGTTTGAAGTTTTTGGTAAAAGGAAACCTCGCTACACTGTACATTTAAAATAAAATGTCTAAAAATTGGATGAATGGAATTTGGAATTTACAAAGTGCCTCGAAGTTCGCAGCTGCCGGCGGAGAAAAAAAAATGACAGACATAAAGAATAAGGAACCGCTTCCCTTCAATAAAAAACACGCTAGGCTTGACAATCATTTAAAAAATATCGAGAAAGGAAAAGGGTTCAAAAATACGTAAAATAGTGAGAAGTTTGTTTCATTGTAGAAATTTCTTGACTCATTCATTTAAGAATTACTAAGTTTTCATAGCAACACTATAAAAGTCTTCAAATACACCTTTAGAAATTTCACAGCACATTTTAATAAATTAAATTAAGCAATACAATGATAAAATAAACGCAGTTTATATTTACATCTCTATCTCTATAGCAGTGAAGGTTTTTCGAATTTTGAAAACTGTTTTCGGGTTTAACACCAATAAACTGAATTAATTTTAAATAAAAAAATATTTTAGCCAAATTAGCTTATATATTATTATGCTTATATATTATTATATAAAATCTTTTAGCCAAAGAGTACGAGATTAGTCAAGCTCGAACCCAAAGCCTCATTTTATTTTCATCTAGCTTCCACTTAAAATTTTCAAATTTCACTTTTCTCTCAACAATAAGCTGGAAAACGCTCTCTTAAAAATTCAATTACAGAAAATCTTAAAACTTTGTGCTATCTTGCCAAAAGCAGATGGAGAAAAACAGTAGCCCTGCAGTTACAAAGATGCAAAAATGAAATGAAACAAGAAAGAAAGCATTGTTCCCCTTTCAGTCTGCTGATGACAGTCTGTGGGATAGATTTTAGTTTTTCGTAGCTTTAGGCTACCACACAGACGTGAGATACTTCAAGAAAAAAGAAAGAGTATTCGCCCTTTAAAATGATAAAGGCTTTAATAAAAGCCCTCATCATAAATTAGAGGCTGCATTCAGAAAAATAGCCATGGCAAACTTTATTTAGTTTTTGATTGTTGTTTCAGAAAAATGAAGAATAGGGAAAAAAGCTTTGCCTGATTCGTTTGCCAGTTTGCAATATTTTTTGAACATGTCTGTCTTCGCAGAAACTTAGGATATCAAAGGGCCTTGCTATCATGCAGAGCTTGTCAAAGCGTGAAATTGTAATAAATTTAAATTATTTCACATTTTTGAATATTTGTATCTGCATGGATTCAGACATAAAAAAAACAGATTCATTCTAAATCGGGCTGCTAAATTTAATATCTCTCAACATCTAAGAGCTGTCGTTTGACTGCATTAAACTGCTGCCCATGAAATTCTTTGGATTTAGTTTCAATTTCACTTTCAGAACAGAGAATACCTTTTTTGTGCTATCAAAAAATGTGCGTATTTTTTTAATTATTTATTTATATATTTTTTTACTTTGATATTCTAACAAACGAAACTTTTCACCAGTTGTCATGGTCATTGCATTGATAGATAATTGTTTTAAAAAAGCCTTTATCTTGAAGTCTTCATATATTTATTTAATAATATCTGAAAACTTCATTTCAGATCCATCTTCGATACCTCAAGCTCAAAATAGATAGAATTTTGTGTGTGTGTGTGTGTGTGTGTGTGTGTGTGTGTGTGTGTGTGTGTGTGTGTGTGTGTGT
>JAPMOR010117414.1:402532-458602 GCA_026543865.1 Argiope aurantia
TATATATATATATATATATATATATATATATATATATATATATATATCTGAGGGAAGAGACTGTAGCATTCAAAATATAACAATTTCTTTGCTTGCTTTGTTTTTTTTATTCATTGCTTTTTTCCAATTCAAAGTAAATTTTGAATGGCTTTATTTCACTAGAAACTAAATAATTTGCCTTTTCAACCAGTGATATATGAACTTACTTATCCCTTTTGAGGCGAACAGCGGCTTTAGGCGCTCAGCTATAGACGCTCACTCTGAGCAAACAATACCAATAGGCGCTCTCCGAATGAACAGCGCCTTTTGGCGCCGTTCATTTGTGACATATCCTATCCTGAAGTGGGTTCCTAAAATGTTTTTATAGGTAATGTTTTGACTTAAAATTGTTATTATTATTAATAATATTTGATTGGCGTGCCTTTCAGACGCTTCAGGGAAATGACCAGCAAAATCAGCTCCGCACACCGCGGTCGGAACGACTCGCGTATCGTGTTGTCCACGCAGATCTTTCACCGTCACGGAGGCTGCTAAGAGCGCAATTCATTTCTAAATGCTCCGCCGCGAAAGGATTAATCTCTGAGTTAGATGACACATCCTGTTTGGGACATTTATTGTTGTATTAATTCCTATAATAATATGTTGTTGTTGTTTCTTATAGCACTTGCCATAGATAAGCCCTCTGACGAAGTCAGCGATTTAAGCCGAGTTACGTACTTTCTTAGGAAAAGGTTGTACCGTGTCCGGTGATGGCCCATAGGACCCAAACACAGTTCCCGCCAGTGTTGCGGTAGAGGAGGTCCGATCATTCAGCATTTATTATCCGTGTGCCTTCGGGCAGGTTGGAAAGTCAATGATACATGACTTACAACAAGAGTGCAAGAATTTAAGGATTTTTTTTTTTAATGGTTCGGGAGTTCTGAAAACATATGAAAGCTTTGTTTACTTGGACCATATAAGTAAAATTAATGCAACTGCGTTAGTACATGTAGTATTTGTCATGGATAATATTATACTTTTAATATGTTCTAATGTTTAATATGTCTTTTAATGTGTTCTAATGTTTAATATGTCTTTTAATATGTTTCTATTAATTGAAAATCGATTACGTTATTTAATTTCGTACAGAATAACTTTAATATCGCACTTATTTGAATGATAAGTGACTTTTGAATTTCTATATTACCTCCATTATACAACTACGTGCAGATGGAATTCCTTTTTCATAAAGCATCAAAAGCATTCAATTTGAGAATACCCATCAAAAACATAACTTTTTTTTTTGGTATCTTACAAGTTGGTATGCTTTTACGATACCTTCATTAAATCCAAAGAATGAAAACATTTAAAATATGTAATTTCTTTTCCGTAAAAAAATCAGTTATTCATTTCTATCCAATCCCAAATATCACTCTTTAAGAAATAAATAAGCTATTTTTAACTAAGAAACCCAACACTTCAATGATGAATTTTTTTTTTCAATTTTTGTATTCAATTTAAATTATTTAGGAAATAGAGAAAGCCATTTAATGAAGAAAAATAATATTAACAAATATGGTTGCAACACAGAGCACTCGAATGATTTCCAATTTGTCTAAGGACCCTCCAAGATTTCTTTAGCTCTTGATCAATATCCACGAGCTCCATTTTAATTGATGAAATCTAAAAGTATACTCGAATAGAGATGGGAAATGTTTAAACATGTCTTATTTTTATGGCTTTACAAAAGTAATTAAGTTCGTCGGTAAACGAGAAAAAAAATGTTAAGTTACTACTTATATTAATAATTTCTTTTCCATCGCTTTAAAATGGAACAAATTATATCGTTTAAGTATATTTTGCATGCCATTTGAAAAGGAAAATCATTAATAACATACTTTTAGAGTTTTTTATAAGATCCTAAAAGTATGTTATTCATCCTTTTTTCTTTTTAAATCTCAGGAGAAACTCCTGGATATGTTTTATATTCTACTTAATAATATATCATAAAAGTTTGCTTTCAGAAATTGGTATTTTCAGTAGAGTCAAACCATCGACCGCTCTCTCACTCTGACCTGCAGTTTCATGTCCTTCTGCTAGGTAAATGAGAGATCCTAAAATTAAATTGGTGCGCTCATGCAAGAATTAATTAATTTTCTCATTCAAAATAATGAAAAAATAAACAATTTAAAATTTTTGTAATTAAAATTAATAGCAAAAAGCGCAAATGGTTTTGAAATATCTGAATATTACTAATCATAATTATTATAATTGACATTGCAGGTCAGAAATTGGAAATTGTTAGTTTACCATCTTCTTTTTTTGCTTTAAAATTCTTAAAAAATTTAAATATTAATACATTTCCATTTTTTAAACTAAGAAACGTGCCATTTTAAAAAACTTCAATTCGAATATCTAAAATATTCAGATTTAGTTAGTAGAAAAAAAAGTATTTTGTCATCTGAAGCAAAACAGCAATTTTACGGAACATAATGTTTCACAAAAGTATTCAGAAAAGATTTTAAACTTTTTGAAATACATTCAATTTAGCAAAAATTAAAAAAAAATATCAACATTTAAACTAAATCATTCAGACCGATTCTGCATTAGTTAATGTTAAAAACAGAGGATATTTATGCGTACATAGAATCCAAGGCAGTTAAGTGAAAGAAAAAAATACTGTTGAATATATGCATTACTTTGGAAAGCAAGAACACCTTTGAAACTCAACGTATTCCATACAAGCTTATTATCAATTCATACAGGCCAGAGGGGAGATGTGTTATTTTATTCAGCAGCGAAGCGGGAGATAAAAATCATGCAAAATAAACTAAAATCTAACGACCTCGATAAGACTGTTCTCGGAGCAGATGAAAAACATGGAAAACAAACAATTTCGAACTGTTGAGAATGTCCTTCATGTATGAATGTTTCTCAAATGCCAGTTTGAATAATGTTTAAGCAAGTGTTCGAAAACATCTCCTTTTTTTATGCAGTCTTCTGCTATGACTGTGAAAAAGATTTGATCCGTTTTGAGGCTCAATTTAGTTCCATGCATGTTCTGTCAAATACTATCGGGTTTATTTTACTGTGCAGACTTGCCACGGCAGTATTTCAGCTTAAGGTAGAGCGTTCTTATTTCTGCAATAATATCATTAATGATATTTTGCTTCAATACTATGTTCACTATCTCGAAAACTAGAAAAATGAGAAATAGTCTATGATTAATATCAAATCACATTTTCCGACTTTCTCTTGCACTAAATAATAATGAAATCGCCCACGGTAAGAGAGATATTTTCTAAATTCAAACTCTATTTTTTTCACTCTGAAATACACCAAAATAAAGCAACATTTATAAAAGATCACTTCATGCGTGTTCCATTCAAACTTATAAAAATTTTACTATACATATACGTAATAATATAAATGCAGTATATTGTTGTTTTTGTTGTCGTGTGACAAGTGCAATAAAAACAAGAAAAAGAAAAAAAAGAGGAGATGTGGCCGGAAGCATGCAGAACAGCCCCGGCCACATCTCATTCTTTATCGGAATAAAGAATGTCCCTGGTGCAGTCAATGTCTATTTTGAAGAAAGCTGAAAGAATAGAATGGCAGCTAAAATTATGTTCCGGATCTAACTGCACGTCTGTAAAATGTCTCCATTCTCCATAGAGTCTGGAACCATCAGGCATGATACTCATGCTCCTCAAGTGGTCTGTTCTGAGTTTTGCACTTGTGATGTCTCCTTTATAATTTAGATTTGTCAGAGAGAATTTCTTTCGATTGGTACAGAGCCTAGATCTTGCCACGGCATTAGCATCCAGAGCAGTAGTAGATAGAGGGGTGGCCAGATCCACTGATCTGGCCACCTTGGCAAGAGTGTCGGCCTGCTCGTTTATGCCCACCTGGGCTGGGATCCAATGCAAGGTGCACGACTTCTTCATTGCCACGATAGAGAGCAGAAGAGCATTAATATTCTGGTAAAACCCTGTCTTTCCACCCCGAATAGCTTCTAAAGCGGATTTGCAATCTGAGCATCTAAAATAGATTTGCAAGTCCTAAAGCGGACTTGCAAATTTGCGATCTTCACGATCCCATCTGAAGGACTCTGCTTTACCTGTGCAAGGTACATGGTCAAAGCTTCTTTGATAGCGAAATGTAGCATATTGATTAACAATTAAGTATTGACTAGCCGTAAAATCGGCTGGCTCATCAATCTGGAAAAAGATGGATAAAGGACTAAAGGCAGCTTAAAATTACTTCTAAAAATTCTTCATAGCATAACGATGGAAAGCAAGCGTGCATTTTCGACGTTTTCCTTTGGACCGATTGAGCTGAAAATTTGATGCAGAATTATGTGTTTGAACATGCGCAACTCTCATACCACTCATACAATTCTAGATGATATGCAGGATTTCAATTACTCAGCTCCTTTCTTATTAAACATCGAGCTCGCATGCCCCAGGATGGACAGACAGATTTCTCGAAGGCCAATTTCGTCTAAAATTTGACACAAAAACCATCCGTCGAGCTTATTGCATTTATACGTCACAATGGCTAGCGTCTTGGCAGAGGGGTAGCGCGTCTTCCCCGTGCTCTGGGTGTCCCGGTTCGGGCATCGTTGTTTTTCTTCTGTGTTCTATCTGTGAGGTGTATGAATGTGCCCCCCTGTAAAAAGTGATTGTGCAAGCGAATGTGACGCATGAAGTAGCTAAGCAGTACTCTTGGCCCTAGTTGGCGCTACTAGGCCCTAGTTCACTCGGCTTAAATCGCTGACAGATTGGCGGTCAGCGGGCTTGTAAAGTGTCACAACACACATATGTCACAGTATTTAAAGACAGACATATAAAATTCCCCAAAACAATTTTGTTTGGATTTCGAAAGTTTGAGATCTGAAGATCTATCCAAATAAATCTGCAAATCGAATCTTTAACAATTAAAACCTTTATTGTTTTTTTTAATACAGAATAAAATAGAACAGCAATGAAACTGACTTTATTGAAGAAATTTTCTCTAACTATTACTATGGCAGAACAAATCTTCTTCTTTTATTCATACAATAATTTTCATAATCATATCAAGGAAACATGAAAATCACGAATCATAACCATGTTAATTACTAGAGAAGGTGACTTTTATAGAATTATTAAAAGGTAGGAAAGTTAAGTAAAAGTTTCGATTTCTAATTTCTGGAAAAATAGTATTTGACTACGTAAGTGCTGTCCTTTTATGCAAGTACATCACAATGGACAGGAGTATCTCGAAAGTTTTATATGAGCTATGATTTATTTACAGAAGGAATCATTGCTCATACAAAATTTTCACTGCTTGGCAAAAATAATTAATCCAGAACGATTTGTGTCAATTACGCCAATGAATTATGCACATAAAATTTGAAATATAGCTTCCTTATGTTAAGATAGAATGTAATTTATAAAAATATTTTGAAATGACTAAATTAATATTATTAACATAATGGATGAACGTTGATCCCGAATGCGACTAGTATACTATTTTTTTAGTACGCTTAAACAATACTTTGTACTGAAATATTTTAAAAATGTTGCAATTATAACAGAATTCTATTTTATCTTCATCTACATCCATGAATCTGATCTAATACCTATGAATATCTTCTAGCTTCCTAATAATGTAGCTTTTTAGGAAGGAATTTTCACCGAAAAGATTAATCTATGATACTAGTTGTTTACGAATCATATAATTAAATAAGTTTAGCAGTTAATTTTTTTACATGCTATCAATTAATTTGTTCAAATTATTGTTATTAAATTTGAACAATATGTTTGATTAAAGGGGAGAATTCAATTTATTAAATCCAAAAAAATTATTACAACATTTGATAAGTTTTGTACTGAAGAGGAATTGGTTTCAAATATTTCATGACATTAAATCAGATTCTCAATCAATTAAAATCTAGACAAATTTTTTTATTTCTCATTTTAATATAATTTGAATTCAGTCAGATAATAAATTAACTTTCAAATCAATAATATTTTACAAATAAAATAAAGCAGCCACAATGCAAAGCAATACAAAATAATGTACTTTTTTTATTGATTGAAATTCAACAGACGACTAACTAATTAATAGGAACAGATAACGAATCGTTTCAAAGAATGTTTCGAGGAATTCATTGAAGATTCATTTAATTTCATCCTCATTAAAATATCAAAAATTGTAGAATCAAACAAATTAATTCTAGTCCACACTTTAGTAAAACCTGGATACTGATTTCCATCTGCCTGACTTACAAAATTTTTACATTTCTGCGAATAACTGCATTTTGCTTAAATTCGATTTTTTAACGATTACGAAACCAAACATGGAACACATTGTTGTGCAGGACGATTTTAACGGAAACCTATCGCATAGCTTGGTTCCATCAAGCACAAAGCTATATTTACAGGACGGAAATGAAAAGAGCCAGAAAGGACTTTTTCGAGAAAATAGACAAGCAATTTTATAGCTCATTTTTACATTTATAGGACATTTTCATAAAATGGAAATGCAAAAGGCGACAAAGGGCTCTTACGAAAGTAGAAAGATAATTTTAAAGGGCATATTTAAAGGATAGAAATGCAAAGGGTTCTTATGAGAAAATAGACAGGTAATTTTAAAGGACATATTTACAGGATTAAAATGCAAAAGGCTCTTACGAGAAAGTAGGTAGGAGATTTTGAAGGACATATTTATAGGATGGAAATGCAAAGGGCTCTTATGAGAAAGTCAACAGGGAAAGTAAGTAAAGGTAGAAATAAAGAAAATGGATAAAATATACATTATGGATTTAACAAAATACAACAGCACATGCATGAAAAGCGTGTAAAGCATACGTATATTGTGAGTGCAAATGTTTGGACATTTATTTAAGAGCATCAGAAGTTTGTCAATAATGCCATACTAATATCTGTCCAATTTAAAACGACTTCCACAGATGTTGTGAGTATAGCTGTATTCTGTGCTATTAAGAATTTGCTTACTTTACTTTACCTGGTTTAGTTTATTAAATTCATATACAATTCATCTCCTGTAGAAGACGATATTTTCGGTTGCGGCTGCAATTATATTGCAAAACGTGATTTTCTTTTTTATGCCCGACTAATCTTTAAAGTTTTACAAACTTTCAGGGCAGGACATGCTTTAAACAACATTTTTTATTAATTACAGTGTTTTTTTAATGTAATCCTCAAATTAATCTACCTCCAGATTTTAAAGAATATTTACGAGAATTCAGAGAAAAAATCCTTTTTGGAATTATTTATCTTTTTGGCCGTTTGTATCTAGATACGATAATTTAGGAATATATAAAATAGAGCAAGTGCTCCCTGTATCAAGAATGCAGAACTGAACAAATTTCAGCCTCTAACTAAGTAAGAGTGACGCACTGCCTTACCAGTATTGCAGATCTGTTGCACTCTCACCATAATTGTGTAATGAGATTTTCTGGAGCTCTAGAGAGCATTTTTAATCACTCGCATGTGATCCAATATTCCTTTATAATAGTGCATCAAGTGACATCAGTGTTACTAAACATACCGTTTTATCACGGCTGTCGGTTTCTTTCGCTGTAAGCAGATTCCACAGGTACAACGAGTTGGCCATCTAAACTATTCATTTCCAAAATTTTTTGATACGCAACGCAATGGCAATCAATCATTGAGAAGAGGTCACACAATCCTCAAACATAACAACTGGAGATATTTTGATATCAAATCTTTTAGCTCGCTGTCTTATCAAGATGGCAAGAAACCACCGAGTCCCGTCGTTGCTATACAGATATATTAAAGATAAGCTATGAATATCAATTGCAAAGCCAACAATGTTTATATATTTGGTTTGTCATGCATGTTTATATCAAAATGTTTAACGTGGTTCTAAGAATCTACTTCACACGGACCAGTTGTGAAGTTCAGTCTTAGGAGCATATTATCTTTAAAACGATATGTTAAGGAAATAAATTAAATTACAGAATCTAAAAAAAAAAAGTTCAGCGTAAATAATTTCAAGTAAGGAACACCTTTTTACTGGTACGATGCATATTTACTTTCTTTTCTTCTCCGGTATTTTATAATGACATAGCATAAAATGTTTCCGTAGCATTCCATTTCTGATGTAATATTTTTAATGAAGAATTAATCCTCTCACCTACGAAAATGCTGTCAGCAAATAATTAAAAAATGGATATTTGTGCTGCTGTTGTCAGAATTTATTTTTATTAATGACTTTGAACTGTATTTTAAGTGAAACTTAATAAAACAGCGAAACATGAAATTGGACGATGTAAATTTTAAGTTAAAAAGATGCCAAATTAAATTTGGCTGAATCTAATGTTGAACATAAAGTTATTAAACAAGTTCACGATCATTTAAAAATTTACTAAAATTATATATGTATGATGATAATCAGAACCTTTAAATGAAAGCTACAATATAATTCCAAAATAATATTCATAGCTTCATTGTGATTATAGTTTGAACATTTCAATTCAACGTTTTTTTCATCTTTGAATTCATCTGAAATTTTCCATCTCCAAAAATTAGTTCAATTTTAAACATCAAAGTAAAAAATTCAAAAAAAATGTTATTTTTTGCGAAAATGCCATTATGCCGCATTTTTAACGTTTATGGAAAATCATGGATTTAATATTCTTTTTTCTTACGCAGGAACTATAAGCTCTAGAGTTAAAATTACATTCACTCCATACAGAGTAACATTTTTCGATACTATTTGAATAATTTTAATTGTTTTTTACACCAATTGCTTAGTTTTGTCAAAATGAATAATTTCCAGTACGTAAATTATCAAAGACAAGATGTTTTAGTATTTTCAGTATGAGAAATATAAAATATTCTTTCTATGAAACATTGAGTATTTTGCAATCGAAAATTTCACCCCAGGGAAGAATTGTTAAATTACTCGAATATCGTTCATTCAACAAGAGATTATTTAATAATGTGGAGAAATTTTCAACATGAACCAAATCCAATCACAATCCACACTGTTCATTTGTGACATATTCCCGAAAGAGATTCCAATGATTGCAGGGGATTCTTTCACCCCTCCCCAATCGAAGTTTCATGTATCCTCTGCCCACTCCTTCGAAAGGCAGAGACCCTCTGAAGCCGCGTTCCAACGACTTGTGCGTCTGCACACTCCCGCCCTTTCCCCTCTCTCGCCGTTTTCGGGGTTCTTCGATGTCTGTCCAGTTCACGGATAAACTGGAAATTATATATATATATACATTCTCTCTGATTTGTCACTTTTATTTCAAAGCAAACTGTTGAAATTATTATTATTAATCTTTTTTCTGTTTTGAATTAAAGTTTATTTCGGATAGAAATGGTTTTAGGGAAAAAGAAAAAAAGTAGATAGTATTTATTTTTATAGAAAAAAAAAAAAAAAAAAAAAGAAAAGAATTCGGATAATAATGATGTTATAAGCTTTTATGCGTAATGAAACGAATATATTTCGATTTTGTAGAAGAGTTGAAATATACATGCTTATTTGGAACTAAATGGTACTAATGGTCTAATTGCTAAGAATTTTTTTTATTATGTAGCCATTATCATCTAAATACTTGATGCATTTTCTGAACTTCCATAGAACGAAACGACAACACAGTGGAGTAAGAATATTCTAATAAACGGAATTCGATGCTACCTACTTTGCTTTTGTAAATAAGCTCATTTCTTTTTGTTATACAGTATGTGTTGAATAACAAGAAGACATAAACAAGTTTGATACGACTCGACACTTTCACCCACTGGAAAAAACATGACGAATCTTCTTTTTATGATTTTTAAACATCATGTTTACGAGCGCTTTGTGTACCATTCATTTAATTCAATAAATATTTAATGTAAACAGCTTTTTTTAAAAAAAATAAATTTTTGAAAAGCAGATGCTTAAAAAGAATAGATTGTAAATTTATAGTAAAAAATGGTCATCTGTCATCATCATACGCATATGATTTAAGCTCCTAAAGTTTCAGTAATAAAATGCTCTAGGAATGATTTAAAGAGTATTGCGATATTACAAACATAGAAATTTAAATGAATTTTTGCTTGCATGAGCAGTTTTTTATCTCATTGCATGGAATTTTAAGAAGCGTACTTTTTCCTTAATGGTTAGAGACATTTAATCGCGCTCTCGGCAATATTACTACTATAAGCTAAAAGTACGGAGAACCGTGTATTAGAAGAAGAATTCTTACGGTTGACTCATTTCCTTTCATATCCTCTACATGTTTGAGTTTAATTAAAAGAAGCAATGATCTTTATACTTTCTAAAGAGAATACTCTTAGCACAATTCTTAAAAAAAAGTCAATACCAAATGAAATGAGCCGGAACAGCAAGCACATGCTCAAAAATTAAAAGAAGAAAGTATTAATTAAACCACAGAAAAGCCCCTTCCCGCTTATATTGACTCAACATGAGATCCTTTGCCACTGACACCATCTCCATGTCTCGACATGGAGATCCAAGAAAGAAAGGTTCCCCTGTGTCGAAAACCGATTCCACGACCCCGAGGACACACCGCGAGATTATTCTGTCATGGTGAATCTGTCATCTTCCGGTCCAACAAGTCCGAAACCCTTCCCTCACTGCTCATTTCCAGCAGGTAACTGATACAGCGTCAGGCAGTGCGACAGTCAATTGGCATCTCCATGTGACCGGAACGCTTCTCTTTCACTCTGGAACATCTTACTCAAGCATTTCCACAGGACCGAATGCCACTCCTTGCTCTTGCCGCATCCTTTTGTTTTCTTGCTCGGAGTGTTTCAAGCCGAAAGCTAAAAAGAGAATAATGGAAGTTTTTTCCAGCTTTGAATTCAGATGTAAAGAGTTTTCAGCGTTCTTTTCTTACTTTCACCTGTATGAAATATATTATAGTCGTCAAAAAATTTCAACTCGAGGTTTTGATGAATCTTCACGTTTTAGACATCCTAGATTCCGAAAACACGTTTCTGGTATTATGCCCTCTGTGAAAAAAGGCTAACTCAAAAACGCTTTGAGCAAGACGAATGAAATTTGGTAAATATAATTGACAATAAATTTCTGCCAAATTTTCGTTGCCAAAAATTCGTTTTAAGGAAGTCCGCCTGCCCGAATATAAAGTTAAAGTGATAATTACGAAACGAAGAGAGCAAGATGGATAAAATTCGGTAACATCAATAGTCCCACCCATCCAATTTTGAGCCAATCCAACACTGTACTTTCAGAGATAACTGAAAAACACAATTGCTTAAATAGATCAGGTTTGTTATATGATTTGGCGACTGTAATTGCAATTCTGTATCAACTTTGGTTTCAATCGTGTGCGAAATAACACGCCTAAAACATTAATTCTAATTTCTATATTATTGACCGCATGGTAAGGATTAATCGCCAAGAATCACACAATAGAGTCAGTCAAAATGCCAAATTCATGCCAAAGGTTAATGTTTCTTAATTATTGTATGGCAATGCCATGCAAGGCTTGCTCTCGGATAACATCATTATTAGAGAGTACCAGGTGGTTTTCTTTACTTATAATAAAGTTGACTGCGTGTGTGTGTGTCTTGGCTCTCTACAGACTAGACCACTTGACTTAGTGATACCAAACGTAGCGCATATATACTAATGAGGGTGGGAATGTTGGAGTGATTTTTTTGAAATCTAGAACAAGAATTTATATTAATTAAAAGTGGAGCAAAATTTTCGCTTTTTCTACGATAACTTTCGAAAATATTACAGCACTAAAATAGTTTTCACATCATCTAAAAGTTCAAAAAATATTTCTTCAATAATACCAATGTTTTAATCTATAAATTAACTTTCTATTTTCAATGAATTAAAAATATATATTTAAAAATTATTTTCTAACAGTTTACTTCGCACAAAACCAAAATAAAATTTATCTTGCACGAGCACGCTAAGCCTGCATGGGGCAAAAAATTAACTTTAATGAAAGTGTTGCCATCCCTTTGCCAAAGCATAAATTTAAAAAAAAAAAGTTAACTATGAATGGCAATTAAATCTAGAAAAGTGTCATTTTCAACACGTGCCTGCAAACTCAGGCTTCATTTGCAAACATAAATATTCCTTTTTTAAGTTCAACTGGTGCTAACCCTCATTTTTTTAATTTTCTTATTTCTCTTGTTATGTATAGCTATCGGATTATGGTTTCGACAGGATTCGTTCTGGCGCCTTGTGCCCGTCCAACTGATTATAGATAATCTCAGTGTTAAGGTTGCCGGGGCTCACGCAGAAGATGGTGTTATGCTATGCATGCTAGTATGATAATTATAAAGGCCAAAGGAATCCATTGTGTATGAAATCCAGCCAAACGAATTCTGCTATTTGTGTGTTCTGCTGTTTTCGTGACTTGATATTTATATATGGGCATTAAAGAAGAGGATGCCGATCGTTTATCTCGAAATAAAATCACAAAGGAAGATTTCAGTTTAGTTCATTTTTGTTGTTATGAGTAACCGATATTATATTTTTCTATATTTGAACTTTCAATTTACATTACGACAGTGTATTTTTTGTTGTACAGTAGCAATGATCTAAATCCTAATAAATGAGCGTAAGGGGCGTGGAAAAAGTAATTGAGAATTTTTTTTAATTAAGAAAATAATTATCTTAATTAAAATTATTTTATTAAAAATAATTTTCACCGCGTAAAAAATCTAATAATAACTGCGTTTTAATTTATTATTAAAATATTCAAAATTTATTGAAAAAGTCCGAATCTAAGTTATGTAGAAGTCTTCCTGTGCAAGTTAACTTAAAGTTGCACCATTCGGAAAGGGACCACCTCTGATTAGCAAAGAAGATAAATGACGCGAAAGTTTCAACAGTGGTTGAGATGGCGTTGTAAAACAACATGATTCATTTCAGCACTACTTACATAATTTAACATACTCGAAGTAGTGTTAAAAATATTAAAATACTTTTATATTTATTAAAGATTTTTAAATATTGCAGTGCATCCTTATCATCTGTACCAGTGCGCTCTCGCCGCTTTACACTCTCACTCCGAGTCAACTTCTGAAAAGACTTCTCCATTCTGATGTCGATTTTGGCCCCTGGGTTTGGAATGATGTGATCCTCCTTTGCATCTTTGCCTTCAGCAATGACAGCAAACGGAAGAGCAATGGATGCCAGATTTCCTTCAGTCCCAAGCTAGCTTTACACCCTTTTACACACATAAAACAACTCTATTACTTTCTTACTCCTTCATGAAAGAACTGAGAATGAAAAACTAATCGACTCGAATTCAAAATATTTTTGGAGCAGTAAAACAAATTTTTTAAAGAGTTTTTTTTTTTTTTTTTTTTTTTTTTTGAAAACTGCATCAAAGCATACTAGGATAAATTTATTATAAATTTTAATTATGGAAGAGGATATATGGATAGACAATATCTGTGAATTTCGTTAAAATATAACAATGGCAATCCGATTACATGGTCATTATAATCATTTATACTTTCGTCTACTGTTCGTTTCAGGATTCTGAGACGACCTATTTTCGACGATTCTATCTCATGAAGGGGAGAGATGCGGAAGGATGATCACATTTCCGGAATTCTTTGACCTTGATTTTTGCCCTATTAGATACTTTTTTGTTCAATTTTTTTTTCACGTGTATGTGAGTATCGTATTGTTTTTGTCCATATTATTTTAATTGAGTCTGCGAGTCATCCGAGTTTATTTTATTGTTAAATATAAATATCCCCTCCTTTCATCTTTACTCTGACCCCTATTTTCACAAATTAAACTCATCCTAACGCATGCGCAAAAGCACGAAGAGTTTTAGAATTCGTTGTCAAATAATACACGAACGTTTCGTGTAATTGGTATAAGATGTTCTCATTTTAGAAACTGTTCATAGGATGCAAACCAGTCCACCATATATCTTGAAATTCTAAAATTGCTAGTTGAAGTTGAAGATAGATCATAAAAATCTGCATTTTTCTGGGCATTATCTACCAGGATACTCAATATAAGAATTCTAAACTTACTGATAGTTGTAGATATAAATATTAACCTTAAATTAGTTGATGATAATTACAGGAAAAATTACCAAGAAAAGATGATTCCAAAAAACATCTTGTTGGGAATCACAAATTTATCTAAATAGAATAATTAATTTTTACTTCTGTTTAAAGAATCACATATATTTTCTTTTTTTAAAAATTATTGGTCTTAGGTCAATGAGATACAATAAAGTTAAAATGTAGTTTTAAAAAGCAAATTTCTATTTTATTTTACTAATCATCTTTCATCAAATTCCATTATCTTTCCGTGTTAAGAATTATAACGCTTATTGCGAGAAGGGGGAGAATTATTTCCTTGCGTTTTTAAAATGAGGATCTTGCAATTTACTTTTTCACCTTTCCTGTCATTTTAGCTGCTTTTTCGTTGGCAGTTAAATCTTGGTCGTTCGAACTGTTTTTGCGCAAAACCTTCTTTCATAATCTTTTATCAGTGGAAACCGTATAAAAATAAGAATTTTTTTCAATTAGTTAATCCAATTTCAATCGAATTTTTGATCTCATGATATCGATCTTCATATTAAGGATTCGAATTTAATATTTGAATTCTACCATACAAATACAGGGTGTCGCCAAAGGTCATTTACAGACTTTACGACAAGCATACAGAATCAAATCATTTATGCGATAGAACATCATCAGAAAGGCAAAAGTGGTGTGTCTACTTTTACCTTTACTTATAATAAAGATGTGTGTGTGTGTGAGTGTGTGTGTGTGTGTGTGTGTGTGTGTGTGTGTGTGAGAGAGAGAGAGAGAGAGAGAGAGAGAGAGAGCGTGTGTGTGTATGTGTGTGTGTGTGAGAGAGAGAGAGAGCGTGTGTGTATATGTGTGTGTGAGCGTGTGTGTATGTGTGTGCGTGTGTATTACAGATTCTAAGCTGAATTGAAAATGTTGTATATCATTCACAGTACGATCATCCACATTTATTTACATTCCGCAAGAACTACTTTATCAATGAATGATAATTTGGATAAAATATACAGCAATTTTATAGACTTGTTCTTATATAAATTATCAGAAATGTATTAACGTAATGTGCACATAAGTACAGGGAAAAATCAAGTATTCATAACGATGGACATTTTTCTGATTCGTGTCGCTCCTTCGATCATTTTATAAAGATGCATCAGACAAGAAGTGATGATGGGTGCTCATCTAAGACATGCATGTTGATTCATGCACCAGAATACATACAGACATCTGCTTTCTTTCTGTAACAGTTCATCGTATTGAAGTAGAATAATTTTTCAGTTTTAGGATCACGCATTCTATTCAGTAAACAGGCTTTAAAACGCAAAGCTTTATCCTGAATTGGATTTGATTTAGTAAAGTTTAGTGGCACAAAACCCATTTTTGATTATATGTACTACATCAAACGTATGCTAAGAGTTAAAACTTTGTTTTATAAACTCTTAAATAAAATATTATTATTTGTCATGCCACCGTTTATGGCATACGGTAAAAAATAACTTCAAAACTGAATTCTTTTTAATTTAATCAAATGGCAAAAACAATCTGAATTAGAATTAGATATAATTTGTCACAATCGTCATTTACATAAGTCTTGATTTTCAAGAATTTCAGTCCATTTCAACTTTTTTAAATGCTTGCAAAATATCGAGTATGCAGACAAAGCTAACTCATCATAAACAGACACGCCTTCAGAACGCAAAACACTTAAGAGGCTCTGACAATTAGGAGCCGTTTTAATTGCTTTCCTCTCAAAACGAAAGCGTTTCCCTTTGAGTGCTCGTGAGAACGAGAACACGTGGTTTTGTTCATTACTCCGGTGGCCTCAACAACGCGATGCTTCAAGAGAAAAGCGGAAAATTTTTAATTCCCGAAGAATTAAGTTTCGAAAGAGGCTTTTAAAACAGTTCATTTAGAAAAATCTTCCGACTGTCTAAAACAGGTTGCAGGAGAGAGGGTCGAAGAGATGATTTAAGAACTTCATTTTTCAGTTTCATTCTTGGAAAGAATTATTTTGAATTAATTGTTGGTCCTTCAAGAACGCTTGGAGAAAAAGATAGTTTGTTTTGAATTTCTAAGAAATTCCTTCATGAGAATTCTAAATTAGAATGTCTTCGGATTCGTCAACTGAGATGTAGCTTTGTAGATGGTTATTTCTTATATTAATGTTTCACCTTGAAGTCATCAGAGGACATGATGATTAGATGCCCCAAATGCCATATGAATTAGTTCAAGTGATAATTCCCCATTCAGGTTAATTACGGAAAGGCTTATCGAGAATAAATATCGAAATTCAATATAAATCTTAAATTTGAGCGTATTAATGCATTTGTAGTAAAGCATACTTTTATATAATATAACAAAATTAAACGGATAAAATTAAATGTATCACTTTCAAAAACATTTTATTAATTATTATTTCGCTACATCATTTGATAATTCTACTTAATTTGTGAGATCTCTGGAAAAATGAAAAAAAATTATTGCAGAGCGTGGCTTGCCTTTTTTTGGAAGTGTAGGAAATTGTATTCTAGGAGCAAATGCATTTATAATACACAAGGAGGTAATAATTCAAGTTCCACTTTGAAATGGTCATAAAAGGAAACTTCTGGACCAAATGTTATCAAATTGTGGTAATAGTTTAAAGAAAGTCATGGAAATTTCTTTTCAGTCAAGAAAAAAAAAAAGTTCTAAAATTCACCACCAGGGGAGGAATGGCGTTGTATGCAATATTGTTAAGAAAATTACGGCATGAAAGAAGACATCGGTGTAAAATGTGTTTAATCGTTTCTAAAAAGTGTTACAAAACATCTGACTGACCAAATTTATACGTTAAGCGCCGTTTTGTGTCTTTTCCCTTTTTTCCGCGATATTCCGATGTTATCGGCGGTTGGAGATCTGTATGCGATAAAGCTGCTCTTTTTCAGGAACACTTTTTCATGATTTCAGACCATTTAAATTTAAATAACATAATCTTCATACAAATATAATTTTTTAGACTGTTCGTGACTAGTCAGCAGTGACTAGAATGATCTGAATGAAAAGTCAATGACGACAAATACTAACACTATCCTTTTGACTGACATGAAGTTTAATGTTATGAGTAGTCAAAATTTATCTTTAAGCACTTTTTAAACACATACTGAGAAAAAGAAAATAAGTAAGTTTGATAAATAAGATTATAGAAATAAGTGTCACAATGAAATTTACTAAGTTGGATAAGAAATATCAATTTTACACAAATACAATATCAGCGGGAATGGATGAAGAATTTTCACAAATATTGAAATGAAGTTATTTAAAATATATTTTTCTGACAACTTCTTATGAACGTTTTACTAAATTACTTTCACTGCATGTCTAAAATTGCTTCATTCCACTGCAGTTAGATGTATTGCGAAAAAAACAACAGTATATTGAAATTTCACTCGCATCTTCTGTCCTTGAAAGACAAAAGACAACGGGATAAGTAAATAAATTCAAGATATAAAGACTCAAACTTCATTAAGATGTAAATAAAGTTCTAGACACCTTTTTAGGAATTTTGCTAACTAACTATTTCAATTATTCAATTTTTTCACTAATAGTTGTTCTCAATATATTTTAATTTTTATTTCCTCGCATATGAAATATACAAAGTACAGGGTGAGTACAAATGAGGGACCCGATTTTAAAAATTCATATTATCGAAACTACTGCGCATATTACAATAAATTATACATGAATTTAAAGAGTAATATACGAAGTTTGTTTGGGGTTTATTCAATTACAAATGTCTGATATGCGACCCTCTTGTTACACGGCATACGTCCAATCTGTAATCCAGTTCCTTCCAAACATTTTGTAACATGACTCTGTCAATGGTTCTGAATGCTGCACAAATGCCTTCTTTGAGTTCTGGTTTTCGGCATTGGTGGTACATAAATAATGTCTTGTCTAAATGGTTTTTTTTTTTTGTGGATCATGTCAAAGATAACCGACCAAACAAAATGCTACAAAATGTTTGGAACGAACTGAATTACAGATTGGACGCATGCCGTGTAACAAGAGGGTCACACATCAGACATTTGTAACTGAAAAAAAAGTTGGTATATTTCTCTTTATATTCATGTAATATGTGCAATAGTTTCGAAAACATGATTTTTTAAAATCAGGTCCATCATTTGTATTTACCTTGTATTCCGAACTTGAGATTTTGACAAATCCTTACTCCATATAAACGAAAAATGCCATTTTGGAATTATGTTTCTCTGTCAATCTGGGAACATTATAATTCGAAAACATTTTGAGCAAGACGGATGAAATTAGGGATATGCATTTAACATCATAGATGTAGATTTCTATTAAGCTTTGAACGAAATCTATTCAGAAAAAGTCTGTTTGTTCGGCGTTTTGAGTAATAAACATGATAATTAGAAAACGTAAAGAGGTAGACGGATAAAATTTGGTGCACCAGTCAATTACCTAGAATGTATATTCGGATTCAATTTCGAGCTAACTCTATCAAGAAGTGGATTGTCTGTTCTTTTGATTGCAAATAAAAGCAATATTTAAAAAAAACTTAACGATTTAAATAAATTAGATTTGGTATGTGATCTTGTGAATACAATTTTAGTTCTATGTCAAATTTCGATCGCAAACAATAAGAAAAATACGCCTAAAAATATGTTCGCTGTTCTGCTACTTGCACATTAACCGCACATCGCTAAAAAATAGAAAAGACTGCACGCAATATTCAGCAAAAACATTGGATTCATGCCAGATATTGATATGTTAATTGATTAATTGATTGATATATTAATGCACAATTACAGTTTTCTTCACTATACAACGAAACACGGATTCTGAATAAAATCTAAGCAATCTGCAATTATAGGCGGGGTGGGGTAATACTTTCATTAGTTTGTTTTAGTTTTAATTATATTAACGTCCCGTTTTAAAGAAACACTAGGGCTATTTGGGGGCAGACCTCGTCATTTTGAACCGCGGTCACATGACACCTGAGTTGGCACTCCACCTCCACAGCACACCAGCGAGAGGTGTTTGGACCCGACAGACCCAATGACCCGACAGACCCCTGAAGGTTCATCCGGTTCCGAAGCCGAGACCTAACCACCAGGCCTCCGCAGCGCAGTCCTTTCATTAGAGAGTGTGAGAAAATTCAGGGTAGAATCTGACTTGTTCGGCTTTTTGGGTAAATGCATTAGTTTTATGCTTTTATGTCACTGGCAGCATTTTTCTTTTAGCATTCTGTTTTTTCAAAAAATTGGGATTTCCCCGAAAGGGCTTATGTTGCTAATGTTTTCAATTCTTCAGTAATACTTACTGCTTTACTTTTATTTGTGAAAGCGAAAAACAATTCAGTATACACTTTTGATTCTGTATGCTCGCTTCCTTCGTAGAAAAACATTTGCAGTAAAAATATTTAAATTTACTGATAATAGAATTCTAATGTAATGAAAAATGCTCTATGAAGAAGTAACCAATGGCAGAAGAGCAACAATGAGCTGAAGTCATTTAAAAACAAACTCATATTATTTCTGCGAATACATAAAATTATTTCTGAAAAGAAAATGATTTTTTCTCCAATCTTATTTCTAATGCAATTTTCTCCAATCTTATAGTATCAAAGATAATGAAGGAAGATTCAAGTCAACGGCTGGGATATATTTTCTCCATGTTACTAGTATTTCCCCCTAAATAGAGGGGAAAATACTTACACACTAATCTCTGGACTCAATGACATTTCGCCAGCGACGAGGGATCAGTATCATACAGAAAATACATTCATACATTTCTTCAGATTTAGTGTAGGAAACATGCTGTTATTTATTTTTAAAGCAATAGATGATAGGACAAGAAAACAATATCTGCAGATTTACTGAAATTATCTGCAGATTTTTTTCTCTCCACGGAATGTCGAAATTATATTGATTTAGTGATGCAATATCTAAAACGGAAGAAAAATATTTCCCCTATACATCCTCTGTACTTTATACAATAAAATATAAAAACTATTGCAGAATCAAATTGTCCCTCCAGAGTCAAAATTTCTGGACAGTCAGAAAATATTCTCATCATTCTTATAAGAGTAGGCTATTTTCCTGTTTCCCCAAGTTGAATTTAAAAGCAAATCGTTAACATACATATTTTCTATTTATATTTCATTTATAAATTATATTCTACAGATGAAACGTTCTTAAGACTTTATAAATTTAATGAAATATGTCAACAAAAAATGTTTATCCATTTGCAAAGTTAATTTTTAAAAACTTAAGTCTATTATATAAATTAATTTAAATTTTAAATAAGTTAATTCAGACTTATTTAATGTAAAATTCCTACCACACGTCAGTTTCATACTTTCGTTCGATAAATTAATAAATGCGTTCATTCTATCATCACAGGATCAGAAGTTAAATATTTAACTTCCGTTTTCTCGTGCAAGAATATGTATTTTATAAGCTGAAAACCAATAAATTGAAGGGGGAAATATATTAACCTTCAGCTCGAATCATGAGTGCGAACATATAATGGAATGAATAAATGTTTTATACAAACATACATCCTTTGATCGGCTTAAATTGAATTGTCGAAAAATTTTGATTAAGGAAAAGACGGGAAAAAGCGAAAGATAAATGAATCTTTTTTTTAGGGCGAGAAACTTCATTCGCCTTTCTGGCTGTTTTTGTCATTACTTGAGAAAGAAAAAGATAATAGAATTAAAAGAAAGATAATTAGAAAAAAAATTGACTTTAAAAAAATGTTCGATATTTTTTATTATAATTCATTAAATTTTCGCATTTTTGTTTCTTTTCGAGTTGACATGAAAATTTTTTCGAAGTAATTTTGTGATTATTCGAGGGAAATTATAATTTGAATATTCGATTTAAAGAAGCTTCTGCATGTTGACAAGATTCATTCCAGTTTTTATATTCACTTAACAATTCTTTGACTCATGATAAGTGAACTATTTCAAGAGTGTATTTTCAGATTTCAGAGTACTTGCAGTATCTTGCTTCTAAAATCTGCAGGTAAGAAGAGTATGGGATTCGAATTCTAGTGCGACATTTTGTAAGGTGATTATTAATTGGAAACAAACTGAAAAAAAAAACTAACATATATTTTATCTCAGTCGTACGAAAATCCTAAAAATATTCATATTGATGCATCTCACTCATTTGATGCATACAGTTGCATGAATGAACAAATGTATAACAAAATACTTTTACATTAAATTTTTAAATTGATTAAAGGAAAAATATACAGAAATCAAATTGGTATCACTATTTTTTTTTCTTTTGAAAATTGGATTTTAAGCAAAAATAGGTTCTAAAATTATTGCGGAAAACTTTGAGAGTTCGATAATTTCCAGTTATTTAAAATGTTTGAAAACGCTTTCTTGGGGAGCAACCTACTACCAAGATATCATTATGTGACTTATCAATGTCCAACCACTTTTTAGTTCAGCTTTTTGAACAGATCCGCAGAAAGAAATTAACAGAAAATCAGGACAAATATATTATCAAATCTAAATGGTGTATGAAAAGCATGTTGGTATACCAATGTGATTCAAAAGAATTCGTGTTATTAGATCAGCGCCATGATTTGAAGCGATGTAAGAAGTATGAGAAATAGCAACGCAATTGAATATCGTTATCAAGAGTCGAGGGCGCGCAATTCTCATTTGTCAATGCGCGATGCGATCCTCCACCAAAATGAAATTTACAAACATGACGAATGACTGGTACAATATAAATTAGAAAAGAAGATAAACAATAATTTTCCAAATTCATGGACAAAACTGTAACAGGAGCAAAAAATTCTCGCAAAACGCAGAATCGATTAATATTACCAAATCATGGCACATTGTCGTACTGATAATGTTTAGCTAGTCTCGGAATTAATTTTACATTTTAATTCGAATATAAAATTTATTTTTAAGCATAAAAACTTTGTAATTTAACATACCAGAAATCCTTCAGTGATTTCCAGAATATCCAGAAGTTCGCCTTTCTGAAGTTTCTTGGAGCAACATTCTATCGGCGGTTTCAAAAATATATACCACGGTGATTTGTGAAGGTTTGGCATCTTCACAGGGAAACCGTGAAATACACGAGATTTTCGAAAAGTTTGATTCCATTAGCTCTTTCTTATTTGGACGTTCTTGACAAAATGTGTATCGCATAAAACCGAAATGTTTCAAGGAAATCAATATCAAAAGTGAAATAAGAGCAGTCACGTAAAATTTAAATCCAGGATTTAAAGAAGTGTGTAATGATTCATTGACCCATTCTTCCTTCTGATTATTCTACTAATTAAAATTTGCTCCATGAATTGTTTTGAGACATAAATTTTATTTTATTTATAGTCTAATCAATACGGAAATTACTGACAATTTTGAAAGAAAGTATCTAATAATGGCTAAAATTGCAAATAGTTTTTGAAATCTGAATAGTTTTCACATTTGAAGGATTAAAGAAATGTTACACCTGATGTAGAGAGATGAATTATATTTCTATCTGCAAATTATTTTAATTCTGATTTATATTTCTGTATCCAAATGAGTGCAGTTATGAATTATAGTACTAGTTCTGAAGATCACTTGCTAATTCATGTTCAAAAGTAGAAAAAATAAATTTGATTCCTTCTTTAGTAAGTTTAATCCTCTTCCTAGCGTTTGATGGGGTGTTACTGAATGTGGGGAGTGATTAATGGTATTCGTTCTGCAAGAAATTTAGAAAAGAACTCCTCCTAGGAAAGGCAGATACTTGACATCCATGGAAGAAAGACTCAATTCACATCATATAGAAAAAAGTCCCCAAAAGCGCAAAAAAAAAAAAAAAAAAAAGGCCGTGGTGATAGGAAAATGAAAAGAAGGAATAAAAATAATGTACATTAAAGGACAAAAAGATGTTATCACAAATCATGAGATGTGAAGTGAATGTACCTAGTGTTTTTGTCAGTTCCAGAACGATATGAAAGAAACGTTTGCGAGCTTGAAATGAAATATAGATTTCCCAGGTGAAATCTATATTCATTTTATCTTCCGTATAAAAAGCAACGACGTAAAGAATGTAGCATCAAGGGAATTCAATGGAAAAGAAGGTAAGTGGGAAGAAGATACGTGAAGTGATGAAATTAAAATATCAATATTCGGGAGTGATGAAAGTCGGCCTCCATAAAAGTGATAACAAAGAATCGTACAGGTGTTATTACAAAGACAAATATGTCAGCAGATATTACAGTCTGTCCTCATGTCAGTCAGTATGCAAAACAATAAAAAATATATTGACAGCCCTCAAAACTAAAACCCTTATTTCCTAGGAGGAATTTATTTCGGGTAATGTCACAGAGCATTCATATGTAAATGTTGAATTTCAGAGAATGAAATAAAATTGATGCCGGTAGAAACAGTATATCATTATAAAAGCGCATTGTATTAGAAACAGAAAATCAATATAAATGAAAAGTAAAATTTAAATTTAATAAGAAAACAATTTTAGGTACAAATAAAAGACTTTTAATATTCTTTAAATATTTATGTTGACAATCATACTTATGGAAAAAATACAGAGAAATAAATCTATAACATAAAAGCAAATTATCAACTGTATGTTTATTTTCGTAATTTTAATTTAATCAAAGTTGAATAATAATTTTAAATAATTCATGCAGTCATAAATCCCCATCGTCTATAAATAATTTTTAAAACACATTCTAATCTTTATTGTATCTATACATAGTATAAAATGAAGTCTTCTGAAGTAACGTCTGAATGTTTGAAAGCGAAAATCTCGAGAAATACTTAACTGATATTGGAGATATTTGTAAAATTTTGTAGGGCATTTATCGGGGAAGATTTTAGTATATTAGTCATACTAAAATAAATAAAAAGAGTTTTAAATCTGCGATTTTAATTATTTTCCTACTACGATTCGCGGATGCGTAAAACAGCAGTATATGTGCTTTGCACTTATTCGCGCATGTGCAAACAACAAGAGCTGTGGTATGCATATGCGATACATTTCTTTGTTTACATCTGATTTCAAACAGCGATTCAAAATTTTTTATGACCAAAAAAAGAAAATCCAACCTTGGCCGGAGCACATTAAATGCCAAAACCCTTCGTTTGTTATGCGATAGAAACGTTTGGTTAACCAATATCAGCGAAAGAATGTCTACTCTTAGGAAAGGAGAGTCTTCTGCTGCGCGAAGTAACCGTCTCTCTTTAAATCGCACTGCAATTGAATTAGAGAGGCAGAATAAATCAGACTTAAGTTGAAAGCTACTTTTTCTTCTTGGCAATGCTGTGCGAGTACTGCTAATTTTATTATAAATTTAAATATTATTTTCTTCATTCAAAAGCACTGAATCAAACAATGCGAATATCTCGCAATGATTAATTCAGAACACGAAGGTTAACCTTCAGAAATCAATCTTTTTTTAATATAAGTGTTTTAAACAAAAACCTAGAATTATATTCCATTTTAATCTTTTTGCAATGTTATTTCAGTTGCTTTTCTTTGAAACAATCCTAGATGCGTAAGGGAAATATGTGACTCCCTGTGGATCCTCTTGCCAGTTGACGATCTAACTGAAAAGTAAATGCCAGCACAGAAAAGAGGGAAATGAAATAGCAGCAGTACCCATTTTCCTTTTGTTATTAAGGTCACATGATCTTCATGGGCTCACGTGGTTCTCTGTTTCATCCCTTATACACCCACTTTTTTCCCCCCTCATCTGAACTCGTCAGTAACAAGCTTACCCATCAGGCATCGTTGTGCAACAATAAGAAGCGAGGATAATGCTGCTAACAAGGCGATTAGAGATCCACGAAACAGCTTCGAGCGGAGCTTAGTGAATCGCTGTTCAGTCCCTAAGCAGAAGTAAGACAGAAAACAGGATGTCCCACAAATGAAGAAGAGATTAATGTTACGTGGAGATTTCTGTTTCCTACGATACATACAGATATAAACAAGGGAATAATTATTTATTATTTTTAAGAAATCGATTCATTTTTTTCAGCAGTGCTCAGAGAAATGAAATAAAATATAATAATTTTAAGTAAAAGACATAATATTTGTTTTATTTAAGGTATCTGCTTTGTTTCGAGATCACATTTTTAAAAAAAATCCTTTTATTATCAATTTTAGTAGATTTTCTTGATGATTATGACTGAAAACAATAAATAACACCAATTAGAAAAATTTAAAAATAATTTAATTAATTAAATTGAGGTATTTTAGGACAAATTTGAGGAAATTCGAGCAAAACGCAAAGCACTCTACACTAAATTCAAAGTCTCCAATTTAAATTATTTTTCTACACAATATAGTTATTATAAAGGCAGAGTACTTATAAAGGCAATGAACTAAAAGCTGGAAAAATATTCAAATGAAAAAAAGCTCTGGATCTTCAAGCATTATTTTGGTAAAAATACTGTAAAAATCATAGGTACTATTGGCAATAAAGTGATAAAAATCAAAAACTATTAAAATTAGATCTAAATCCTTATTTCTTTGCCTTCATGTCACTTATGGTAATATATGTACAAAATTTCAAGAAAATATATCCATAAGTTTTGGTGAAACTATGTTTTGCGTAGTAAAATTTTCACAAAAAACACATTCTTTAAAAAATACATTTAAAGTTTTAATTAGTATACATCTAAAATAATATTTCATTTTAAACACTAAAAATTCACCACTTTTGTAGCAAATGCATTTTCTTCTCTGCTTTATTAATTTTTTTCCCTTCTACTAGTCCATTTTATTTTTCTGGACAATTTTGTAACAGGCAAAAAATGCCTTTTTGCACCAACAATTCGCTATTGTCGAAGCTACTGTATTGTGTTAGCATGTAATGACTTGGACTAATACCCAATTCATTAAAAAATTTTATTATGCCAGAAAAAAAAAACCCATCATTTAAAAACAATACAGCTGTATTAGTCCCTAAACTCAACAAACGTATTTATGAGAATATTTGTCCATAATAGTTTGTTCAAACTTTCATTAACATTTTGTGTTTTTCCATGAAGGAATTTTTTCAGAAGAGTTTGGTCACATAATTTAATATAAGTAGGCTTAATAATACTCATAATATTTTTGGGAGTCCTATACTTGAGTCCTTATATTTCTACCTTCTGGAAGTGCACGTTAGTATTTGCACCAAGAATCCTTTCCCTTTGAACGTTGTCGATACATTGGCTTTCTATTACTGGAACAAACACGAGCAAATGCAGCAAGTGTTGCACTTTGAATCTGCAATAAAATTACCAACAGTGGATCTTATTGCAACGCCATAACAGTTTTGTAATTTATTTATGACATTGTCTGTAAGTAAGTTTTAATTTACCCCCGAGACCTTTAGTAGATTTTTTAAAGCTCTCAATTGAGTAACCACTCGCTTTTAAACATGCCCTGCACATTCACATTTCACAACAGAACCTTTTGTGAATTTTAATGGTATTAAAGTGCAAAAGATTGATTTCCGTGCTACTTCCAGTTTCGTTTTTGTTAATGTTGATTTAAAGAAACTTCTATATCTACTGATATAATAATCATAGAAACACAACAAACACAGATTTGGAAGCGTAAATAACTGGTCTTTCAAAGGAAACAATAAAAAAAAATTGTGATTTTTAGTCAAAAACTGATTTGGAGACCCAGGCAGATAAATAGAAACCTTAAAATCTTAAATTTATTGCATTCTTTCGAACCAGTTTTTTTCTTTAATTTTCTTCAAAATGTTTTTTTAAACTAAATATCAAATATCATCAATTCTGCGTAAACACTTTATTTCGTTTCGATGAATATGCCCTTTAATAGCTTCAAGAGAATGTTACGAAGTGAAACTAATATTGAAAAGGTATTTCCAGATATAGTTTCCGATATGTGCTCCCTTTGAAGACGCTTCCCAACGGCTTTCTAAACATATTTTCGATCTTACAGTTTAAAAGCTCACGAACTTTCTGCAACTTTGTAATGCCGCCGAAAACATAGAATAAAATACTCTGAAGTTTATTAAAAATGCATTAAAACACATGTATAAATATTTTATTCAGATGTCTGATTTAAAGGCTTTTATGGAACATAGATCAAAGCTATTTACAGAAAATTGAAAAGTCAACAATAGACCATCATATGCAAATATACATGTCTATATAATATACTCAATTCAGTAATGGAAATATCTCATAAACAAATGAAGTTAGGGGTAAAAATACATCACATCACTCAATATATACAGGGGGATTTAAAAGCATTTCTACAAATTTTAACTGCACAGAGACTTACAGTGTGCTATCATGCCACTTTCTTTTCTTTTTGCACGAGGCGCAATGGATTCCAGAACTCAATTGTCCTGGAGCGAATCATTGCCCGGATTTAGGCATCTAACTGTCCTTGGAAGTGCACAACATGCAACTCCAATTTTAATGAACTGGATTATTTTACATTTCCACACATTTTTTAACTTAATCAACTTGTTAATGATTAGGTTAAATCTTTATATTGAAGTTTCATGATTTTTTTTTTGTATTATGATGACGCGGCATCCACGTTTGTACACAAATATATATTTAAAAAATATATGCTGCTTATAATTACTGCAATAACTAAGTGTACGTAATAGGACATATAAGAACCTGTCTATTTATATTTAAAGAAGTCATAATATTTTCATGTACAAATAAAGCAAGATTGTGAACAATCAGTATTTATTAATAAATAGTGCTTTAATGTGTTTCTAAATTTTGTAATGTGTTTAAGCTGGCATTTGTTTTGTTAATTGTATGATGTTAAACGCTTGATGCATGATGTTATGTGCAATTCGCATTGCCTGAGGCAATCAAGCAAAAAGAAAAGGTAGGCGAATCGAAGCTAAAACCATAACCCTGCTGAATCTCCATTGATTTTCAATCACTTTTCCGATAAATAAAACCTATCAAATTCAGTAACAATTTCATGAATTAATTTTATATAATTTTTTACCTGATTTTTATAACTGTTATTCTTATTAAAAGTATTTGTCAAAATGCCAGTCCAAGATGTTTTAAATAAATCACTGAAAGAGTCGTGCTAATGAAAAAATCATATTCCAACGTTTAGAAACTATACCTGAAGAACCTAAAAACATAAAGTTATTTCAAGAACTCAGTTTTGAATGGCTATTTTCTGAATTCGGAATAGAAATTCTGAAACTGAAATACTTTTCATTTTGAATGCCAAAATTCAAGAGGGAAACAAATATTCAGTAAAATGAAATTTAATTAACATCATTTTCATTTTATCATTACTGTTGTTTAAAGAATAGTACACAAATATATTTCTCCCAAGACTTCGTGTTTTAATGAATTTTAGAAGCTGCAATATGCTTTTAAAGCGTCTATAGAAATCAAATTTCGGGAAATAGTACCACGAACGAACCTCACCTCGACATTCCATTTCTATTGCTAACCCTCTAAAGTATCCCCCCCCCCCATTTAAAAAAATCCATTTCCTTTTAACACACTCAAAGATGGAGGCGAATCGACGGCGCCGAAGTCATTCGTCGCGCACGTCCCGAGTTTTGCCGCTTTTAAAATATTCATTCATTTATTCGCCTCGTTTTTATTTTTCTTAAAGTTTTGTTGGAAAGGGAATGGTTCTCACCACCGCAGCAGTTTATGGGGAAGGATGACGAAAGAATTCAGAGCTCTTTTGAAAATGAGTTTCGAATTTTGAGGGTTTCGCTGCAAGCATGTCATTAGTAAATCGTCTGTAGTTTCAACTAAATCGATTAAAATGGAGGAAAGCAGCGTCGGATTCCTTTCATAAGAATTTTCTTTATTTGAATTCCATTCATTTGTTTAATTTCATGAGCAGCATTTATATAAAATTTACCTTCTCATTGTTTATTAAATATTTTTTCCTAGTTTAAAAATAGTAATATATCTATATTTCTCTGTAAATTTTTGGAAGAAAAATAAGATATATACTAAACATGATTTGAAGCAACAGTTTTGGGAGTTCTTAGATGATTTTTATTCTTTAAAATGACACGGAAATAATCCAGTTTTTATTCTTCATAATTTCAAGAAATAATCCAATTTTTATATTTTATCAAGATTTTTTTGGATCTTTTATAGAGATTCTTTTTCTTTAATTAGAACACGTATTTTTCTGTGAAGCCAAATGCATTTTATTAATTACCTGGTGCACAGCAGAAATGGAATAAGATGTAGATATAGCAGCTTTTACCGTGCAGATAAAACTTATCATTGTGAAGGAAATGTAGACAACATTTTGAAGTTTTATAAATTGCGGAGGACAAACAGAAGCACACTGAAGGGGGGGGGGGGGTGACGAGCATGTCTGTCAATGGCCCTGACATGGCGAGTGTTTTTTTTTTTCTGCCACATCCATGGTAATCTTGGTGGATTTTTATAATACATGATTTAAAGGAACAGTCTTGGGAGCTTAAGCGATTTGCTTGCTATATAGTTACACGGAAATAATCCAACCTGCATCTTTTATCCACACCACAATGTCAGCAGTGCAGGAAGGCAGAAAGCAGGAAAAAGAGAGTGAGAAATTATTCTATCTAATACTGTTTTTGAGAAGAGTTTCGTTACAGTGATTTAGTGCTGTGGGAAAAAGAATAATCAGCACAACTTAGGAGTTAAAATTACAGTGAAACCGAAGTTCATATGGTTAGGAAATTATTTTCAGAATGTAAATTAATTAGAAATTATTACAATTTTAACCTCACAATTATTACAATTTACACCTGGATACTTGCCATGCTAGCATTCTCCGAAGTTGTAACAACTTAGTAAATAAGTTTAAGTAGTTTTAAAACTTGATTGGTCACTGGCTAAGAACCATTTATTCCATATGCAAAAATGCAACAAATAAATACAAATTTACGAAAATTCAAATGCACTTGAATAAACGTCATCTCCAACAACAATAATAAAAAACAGATTGGTACAGAATATTCTAATTTCAGTAAGGATACGAGTCAGTACCGTGTAATAATTCTGCAAAGTTATTTCAAGATAGGAAAATTTTACATTTACAATTACAACTGTTTAATACAACTTATTTTTATTGCTTTCCATGACTCAAATAAAATTTTTCTGGAGAATGGAAACATATACTATTTGATTAGGGTTTTTTCCGAGACTTTTTTAATTTTTTAAAAATATTTTAAAATATCATTTGATTTTATTAATTATTTCTTTAATCCACAATTATTCTCAGTGATATCCTGAGATACCAAGTGTCTTACACGATTACACTCAGAGGTCTGAAAGGAAGCCAATATTTTTATTTATATTGTTCAATTTTTTTAAAAAAAATTATAATACATTTAAAAAAATTTAATAGCATTAGCAAGCTTGTGGAAGTAATATGGCAATGTGACACAAAATATTAAATAGATGTTTGTGAAGTAATTTTGCTTTAGAAAGAATTTCACAATGGGATATTAATAGGGAGATTAGCAATTTTAATCCATATATCATTTATCTTCGGAGAAAATAAACTTTTTCTTCTTTTTAATTAGCACTAATCTATGTTTCCTTTTGATCCCTATGGGCGTGAAGGTGGGAAACTGGAAAATGTAAATAAGAAATATAAATATTTTCTGAAGCAATCTAGAATAAAAGTTGATCCCTAAAGTCTGGAAAGGTTATATGTAATATATTTCTTTTTTTCTTTCTTAATGACTGAAAATATTTTCTCCTATTCTAAAGACGCCCATCACTTAATGCTATTCGGCGAATGAAGTCTTCAATCACATTTACAGAAATTTTCGTAAATTTGCTTTCCTCAATATCTCAGATAAACAAAAGCACTTCCCATTCCATGTCAATGCCAAAACCTCATTCACGGAGGATTTCGAAACAAATCATCCACTTGAATTTATTTTATCGAAATTTTAAGAAGAAGGCTTTTTGACATAACAACACAATTCTTAAATTTAAAATGTCTCTTGTAATCGATTTCAAAATGTAAAATAGCTATGGAAATCCAATCCAATTAAATTAAATTGCTATTCATTTTTCAACATGAAATATCTGAAAATTCGAAATTTTAACACAGATGGAATTAGAAAAAAGTTTTTCAAATACGACACTTTCAATTTTTTAAACTTCAAAATGTTTAAATCCATAATTTCATAATGAATGTATCAAATAAAATTTTAAACAGTTTACAAACACTAAAATCCTTTTTAACTCTTTAGATCAGTGACTCTTTATAATTAATAAGTAATGCAAATCTTGAATTTGGAGAAGATTCAATAAAGGATATAGGGGAAAAAATGACCCAAAATCAGATTATGAAAAATGTGTCCCAACAACTGACCTTATACATTTAAATTAAGACATAAAATTCGTTCAAGATTTTACTCTCATTTATGTGCTACAAAATTTCGAAATTTTCAGGATCCTTAATAGAAAACATATATATTCGCTTCCTGGCTTATATAAGAATGTTTGATACACCTTGATTACAAATAATTTGCTTCGCTAATGCAAAATTATGAGCTTATTCTTTTATAATTATGTTACTAATTTTTACAGCAAATATGGTCAAAAAAGATGCTAGTATACTTAGTGAAACTAATATGACTCCAAGCCTAAAGTTATCTAAATAAAATAATTATTTCTATTTTGCTATAATAGGCTGAAGAACATATTGAAAAAAAATTTCTATTTAGATTGAAAACACGAAAGTGCTTTAATAATAATAAAAAAAAGCCTATCCTTTTCCATCCATTTTTCGTCATTTTTTTTAAAAATGAAAGTTACTTGAAATTCGGTCATCTTTTTCTATTCGGAATTCTTACGGGAAACGAAACCGATTCCTCACTTTATTAAAAATGAGCGTGGTTTATCGTCCTTTTATGTTTCATCGCATTTAAAGGTGGATTTCTCCCAACTCAGTCTGAACCTTTCAAACAGAATTTACATAAAAGTTTTCATTTTGTATTTTCGGATCCATTTAGACGGAAACTAGATTTCTTTACTGGTCAAATTTTTACTTTTGGGCATGCGAATATTTAATTTTTGTTATTGGTATCGAGTGTTATTATACCGGATTTATTCAATGCTTTTAAGTCAGAAAACATACGACATAAATTTCTCATAAATTCATTCAGATTCGTTGAATCCAGTACGTTTATTAAATACATTTCTATTCTAAATACGTTTCTCATTTGGTCATTTTCTCCTGAAAAACTGAACAGATTTCAATGAAATTAGGCATGCACATGAGTTTAATGCAGTACAAAAATGAAGAAAAGAAAAAAAATCGCAACAGTTACGGTTCATATTCACTTGGGCTCATAAAATTCCTGATTTCCAGCTTGAATTCATGCTATGAAAACTGTAGAAGTGGATCTTCACCTTATTAAACTCTTTTATTTTTCGTTCCACCTTATAATGTTTGTTTTAAGCATCTCATCTGTGCTGACTCGCATAGGTAATCATTCAAATGGGGTGATCTGTAACTCTTGTACAATATCATCTATTTACATAACTATCTTGATTAAAATATGTCATTCTATATTTGTGGAGACAGCCATCCAAAATTCTCTTCATTTTGAATCTTAGTGTTGTTATATTTATTATTTTTATTTTGACAGAAACGTCTGAAAATGAACAACTTTACAAACACCATAACTTGTTCAAGATTATTCAAGATGATTGCCTCAACCATACGAACAGATGTCAGCTATATTATAGCGTAAGGGAATTAGTTAATTCAGTGGAATGCATGTAATTATGACATAAAAATTTTGGTTTTTAAATATTGCTTGAGAAAAGTTTAGCTCGTTTATGATCGATTGGGTTCTAAAAAACGTTTAAATCTCCCAACATTTTAACATTTTATCAGTCTGCTCGCTGCTACATTTCTTTTTGCTCAAACATCGTGTTTTGATGAAATTCCAATGCTCTTTGCATTCATCTGAAAGCGTAGATTTTAGAGCTTGTAGCAGCTGCATTACTCTTATCTTCTCTTTTGGATACTAGATGGCGATGCCTGCTTAGGCCATACCATATGTCATCCCATAGTGCATTACGATTGTAATCAGAATGAGATGTGATGCTGAACTATGAAGCCGCGCGCCTGAATTTCTTGTCTTTGTGTTTGTGCTTGTTTAGTGTGTGAATGTGATTATTAAAAGAAATGTTCCAAAAAAACATTCGTCCTGATTCTTCCTGCATGGATCATAATAATCTACATTCCACCACAAGCTCGCAATTATGTACTGTCGATTATGTACAGTTTTTCAGACTAAATATCCAGAACGCCTATTTTTGCCATTTGTATTTATGAATCACTGGCTGTTTCGCCCTCGATTCACTACACGGGCTTCAAAACAAGATTTTTCTTCTTTCAGTTTCTACAAGTTTATCAACATATCATTGTTCATGAAATAATTTTATTCATCTGCAAAAGAAGACATTATTTTGAATAATCTTGTTTTAATGCTAGACAGCTTTACTTAAATCAATTGTCAGAAATTACAAAGTCTAATCTATTTTCAATACTATCAGGACATGGAGACAGTGGACTCTATTAGACACTTTGGGGAATTATTCATTCTCGGTTAGGAAATTTTTTATGCATATACATTAAAATATAACTATGTCAGATTTCTTAAAAAGCATTTTAAAACGAAATATATTATTTTGAAAAAAAATTTAAAAGATATATAATTTTTAAAAATTTTTAAAACATTCCAGGCGTTAAAATTTTTTTCTATTATTTTTTTTAATTACCCAATGTAAATTTATGTGCAACAAAACTACACATGATTTTGTAATTCCAATTAGATGCTAATTTTTTAGAAATATTTTTATGCACACCTACTGAATTTTCATAGGAAATTCTATATTTTTCTGAACTAAAACTGACTTTTAACTATATAAAAAAAAAACTCGAAACATAAAACGCATACCCCACTTTCTTTAACACTTCGGCCGAAATTGTTATTATTAGTTTCCTTTCATTTCTTCAAAAATGAAGGCACCTGGAACATTTCAAACATATTTCAATCTAACTGCAATATCATTCAGAGAGAAGTCATTAACATGTGCCTCATTTCCCTCTGAACCCTTCAAATATTTATTTTATTGAACAATGCATTTCATAACACTAATATACAAACATACACTTTGGTGATGAAACGATCAAAAATGAAACGGCACGTTTTCGTCCATTCTCGCCTATTTCAAAGTCCACTGTCCCCTTAAAGAATTTAAAACTTTCCACAATATTTTTAACTCATTCAAACAAAAGCAACAGATAAACAATTAAACTAAAAGCAATTTTTTCTGTTATGTTCAAAGAAAAAAATTTCTTTTCATTTTTAATTATAATTTGTGTGCTTGCGTTTCATCTGGCCACAATTATAAGCGCCATGTTTTTCAAACGACACAAGTCTTTCACTTTATTTACTTAAATTTTTGAATAGAGATCTATTAAGAAACCTATTTGATAAATCTATGAACTATTTCTTTTACGATTTTTACTTTACAAAATATTAATGCAAAAAACATAGACAGCGATAAAATAGGAATATATTAATAATACCCGACTTTTAAAAAAAGAAACACTTGCGATCATTTTTTCATTAAAAAAAAAAAGATCGGGAAAAGCAATGCTGATCAACAAGATCTGATTTCTATTAAAATACGCAACAATTCATCTCTATCCCCACGCCTATTGATTGCTTCCACATTTCCACGGATTTTCATAGGCATCATTTCCATGTCACTACAAATCCGCCGATAGCTGCAGGGGGTGGGAACTTGAATCCGAAATCCTCCATTCGCCCTCTCTCTCCCCCCTTTCATGGCCAGTGGCAATACCATGCGGCGAGATTATGTGAGGCATTTCTGCTCCAAAAAATCTTGCTCACTTCAAGCTGGCGGGCGAACCCGTCATCTGGCGAAAACCTCTTCTTCTCTCACGCATTCTGTGCGTCCTTTCCCTCTATTCCTACGCAATTCCAGAAGAATTTTTGATAGCATTTTTAGGAAGTATTTTGATTGAAAGTCGTTGAACTGAAATGTGTGTTGAGTGAAAACGGTTTAGGGTGCGGGTGGGAAGGAGCCTCTTGTTCATTGTTCAACGATTTTACACAGAAAAGAGAGGATTCGATGATTTGAAAAGAGAAGATTTTTGCAAAGATCTAGATACGGTCGAAGTTGTATAGTGAGAAATTTATTCAGGTATTTATTCACGATAAGCTGCGGAATTAGTTTTTCATGCTGAGATTATTTTATTGAATATTATCTACAGGGTGGTTATAATTAAACTTCCTCTATAAACAGCATCCTACAACACGAACGGATGAACGGATTGCAAACGAAATTTGGTATACAGACTATACACGTGTTGCGCTCACGGAATTTCGAAAAAAAAAAATTAAGTTTCAAAATGTCCACCAGAGGACGCCTTTTCCGGAAAAACATTAAATTTAAAAAAATAAGCGACTATAACGGAATACAAAATCAATATTAACATTTATAGATTAGTTTCTGATCACCTTGTCATCAAACCACTTTAAGTAAAGGTAAGGGAAAAACAACAAAACGTTGATTGAGGGAAAAAAAAGTTCAGTTTGCAGAAACAAGAACCGACTAGGAAGAAATGGCACAAGAGGAGCAGATGTTAATCGTGTCCAGGACGATGTAGGGAATGGTGCTCCATGTGACCACCCTCATTCACCTGCAACATTTCCAGTGGATGGACAGTGAGCTCAACAACAGATAGTAATTGATCAGTTGTAATGCTTTGCACATGAAGCGTCATGGAACTTCCAGCGTTTTCCGATTTCTCATTTTATTACTCATAATTCTTGTTCTGAGTTGTTAATTTTTTTTTTCTGTATTCCATTTTGGTAGCTTATTGTATTAAATTTATTTTTTCCCCAAAAAGGCGCCCTCTGGTGAATCTTTCGGAACTAAAAGTTTATTTTCGAAATTCTGTGAGCGCATCTTACGTATAGTTTATATATCAAAGTTCGTTGCAATCCGTTCACCCGTTTGCGTGGTAGGGTGCCGTTTATAGGGGAAGTTTAATTATAACCACCCTATACATTATTTCTAATACATTGAAAGAATATACATCCATATATAAAGCTCAATGTGTGCGTGTGTTGGCTCTCTACAGGCTAGGCCATTTGACCTACAGCTACGAAATTTGGTACATTTATACCTTAGAGGTCGGGAATGTGCACCTGGGGTCCCTTTTCTTGAATTTTTAATTAGAATTTTAATTATTAATTAAAAACTAACTTTCCTGCCAAAAATATTCCACTTTCCCCACCGCCAAATGAGTAAGGCTTCAGTTTTTTTCCCCCCAACAGTAATGAGGCTAGGGTTAACATTTTTCGGTCGATTATTTCAAACGATTCTGTTTATTTTCTTAATGTTTTATGTATTTAAAATTAAACATTGTTAATTAATCGATCTTTCAGATTCATTCTTAAGTACTTTTGAATTAAAATAACACAGAATAAAGGAAATTAAAAATGTCTGCATAGCATTACCCCAACTGGCGTAGAAAAATTCACGCATTTGCTTTACCGTAACTGGCGTTGAAAATTCACGCATGCGCATTGTGTTCTGATTGTTGACAATATTATCAACGGATGATTCTTGATTTAAATTATTTTTAGGTTAGTTGCATGCTTTTGTAATTAAATTGTATTTATGTTAGTTATATATTTTTTGCATATGCTTATAGTTTTCAGTACATCGTTTTTTAAGTAGTTTTTTTAAACCTGTTTTCGACCGATTATTTTAAACGATTCATTTTATTTTCTTAGTGTTTGATGCATTTAAAATTAAGCATTGTTAATTAATCTATCTGTTCATGATGAATCAGAAAAAAGTTTTTGACAAATTCTTGAGGTATTGCATAAATTAAGAAAGATATTCTTTAGTGCCCATAAAGTTTAAACGCTCAGTGACTCTGTTATCAGTAATCATATTATAAAAAAATGCTTTGTTTCAATAAAAAATATTATTATATTAATTGCAGATTAATTCTTTCCACTTTAATTTAAGGCATAAATTCTACGGGAGCTAACAGAAAATTAGAGATATACATATTACGTTATGACTGAAGGCCTTTATAATATTATTAATTATATGATTATCAAAATTTGAAGTTTTAAAAAAATTAATGAAGAATCTATTAAAGTAGGAATTGCGTAAAATATTTAATTATTAAAATTTAAACGAACATTAAGATTGGCGAACCAGCTGGTCGCTATAGGCAAATAGTATTTTATAAAATTCATTTTTTTTTTTTTGCAAGTCTTTTTCTCTCTTTTTACAGGATGGTTCAAAAGTGTTTAGACAAATTTTAAAGATAAGCCAGGTGCAGATCAAATTTTTGAATTAGGGCGCATACGTATGTGAAGGGCAGGAAAATCTTTCTAAGTTAATCTAGAAAAAAAAAATGGATATATCATATAATGGATATACAAATCTTTATTGGAGTATTAAAGCAAAATTACAGGAAAACGTTTTATTACATACTTAACATGGCAAATGCATTTACAAGTAGAGCGCCTTATCAACAAAGGCAGTTTTGAAACAGTTAAAGCAAGTGTCCAAAGGGATTGCCGTCCAACCCTGTACTCGCTTTCCTTATGCACTCAGTTGCTGCACTACAGTAAATATGTATTTGATTAAATGCTGTGGTACGTATTTCATCACTTTCTTTTATTTAAAAAACTGCCCACGTATTTTATCATAATATTTCTCTCTGGAGAATTCCTTTTGCATTCGTGATCCCAATGTTTTTTTGTTTTTTCTTTTTCTTTTTCTATTCCTGACTTGTTTTTAAACGTGAACAACTGCCGTTTTCATGTGACAGCGACGTCAAATGAATCCCCTTCATGAAGCGCAAGCTGAAACCATGTCGGAAATTAACCTGGATTCTTTTTTGCATTCATTTACATTGTCTATTGCAAATTTTACAAAAACAAGCCTAGAAACTACACTCGCTTTCCTCCCAGGCAGGGGAAATCAGTCTACGTCTGAATCCTGTGCATGATCTGAGGTTAACAGGCGCTCGCTCGTGCCCAGAGATGGCAGACAGCTGAGGCTGCGGACATGAATATTAATTTACAGGGAGTCGAGTGCAACATGATTTACGATATCGTGTCCAGAGTTAGGAGATGACCAGATTTCAACAACGCAATGTGTATTCTAGGATAAATCGGTATTTCTCTCGATATATTGTTATAATCATTTGTCAGAGTAAAAATGATAAAATTTAACAAATTCATGTTTCAATACTATAATTAGATACATATCTAATTTAATATTAAATTAATTAATAATGATGAAAATTAAGTTTTTGATCCCCTAAGTGCCCAATTATTTATATTCGAGAGTAGTTGTTCTAAGCAATTATTTTTTAGAACAAAAAAGAAAAAAAAACTATTTTTTTTTGTAATAAAAATGTTTTTTTTTAAATACGAATTTTATAAGTGTTATTTTCAGAAAATTTACAGCTACATTCAAAATATATTTAACTAGCTGAACTAAATAAAGTTATATTTAAATACAAGCATGAATTCCATGCTTTCATGCATTGATTATTGGTGGCTGGAAATTGGATTATGGAAAAGGCTGATTTGGTTACTTAAAGGATAAATATTATAAATAATTGTTTTATGACACTTATATACGATAAAGATTTTTTAGTGGTAATTTCTACGTCTATATTTGTTTTCTACAAGAATACATTTTAAGTTTATAATTCAAATCTATAAATATATTATTTGTTGTGAAATTTATTCATTATAATTTCGATTGTCTGTACATTTCAATTTGATCAAAAATTGATTTTTGGCTGAACCATTTTTCAGTTATCAGTAAATATATTATTTTCTAGGACATATTTTAAAGTTTTAGACATTTCTTACCCAGGTTATATGCTGTTTTTCATATATTGTAATTTAGTTTGATATTATTTTTAGTTAAGGTATTAGAAGAAAAATCTGGTTCATACTCTTGCTTCAACATATATAACGCCAAATTCTAAGAATTTGTGAAAGCTGAGGTAATTTAGTATTTGACTGAAGTGAGCAGTATGTAAGTAATAAGTATTTGATAGTTTAAGCTCGTTAATGAAAGCTGTAGCAATTTACTGTTGGTTTGAAATAAATATATAAATTGTACTGAAAATGATATAAATTTCAGCAAAGATCTTTATATATTAATTTGGGAAAGCAAACCAAAGCTTCAGAAGCTTACATCATAAAATAATTTATAGAATAATATATTTTAAATTGAAATCAGACTAGAGAAAGGAAAGGAAAAACAAGATTATCAAAATATGCAGTTTTTAAGACTATTTTTCAAGGATGCTTTATAGTTCAAATTAATTTTCTCATCGGAAAGAATGGATTTGTCAACTACTGTTCCGGCTTATTGTATTGCAAAGGATATCAGAGTAGGCATTATGGTAATCCATTTGCAGAAATGAGTAAATTTTGGAGAGAAACTCCTCAAGAGGAGGGGGGGGGGATTCAAAGAATCTGTGAAAAGTAGAATTATTCGTAGGCGATGCCTTTCTTTATAATCCTCGTTCTTTAGGGTCGCGGTGGATTGTTGGTAAGGTTTCGGCTTCGGAACCGGAGGGTTTCAGGTTCGGGACCCGATTCCACAGAAGAAGCATCGTGTAAGCGGGGCTGGTGAGTGTTAAATCCGTAAGCGCCAAACTTTCTCCCGCTTTTGTGTTGTGGAGAGGGGAGTGCTAGCTCAAGCGCCGTCCTCGTCATCTGACAGCGGTTCAAAATTGATATCTGTACCAAAATAGTCCTAGTGCTTTAAAACGGGGTGTTAATATAACTAAGCAAACAAACGAACACAAAGGAAAGTATCTGTTTGAACTTATCCATGTGATGTAGCATTCTTCGTTGAATGCATATAATTATTTGCCAACAAAAGCAAGAAACGCTGGAGTCCGTCATCATATTAACTTTTTATTTATTTCCACATATATTTATTTAACATTTATGTTTTTCCGCGCTGTATATTTTGAACGTGATAATATTTTTAAGGTGGCATAGTTTTCCCCAACTGCGTGTGGTAAAAGTCGTATGTATGGAATGCATATACTCTGTTGGACAGACCGTTCAACGTAGAGCTACCAAATTGGTCACAAACTTACTTCTTGAGTAGTAGATACTCACTAAGAAATGATTATCAAATATTTTAATGTTTAAATAAAAATTAATCGAAATGTTATTGATTTTCCCTCATTAACATTAGAACAAATTATATACCAAGATCTATCTTTAAATAGTTATAAAATTCAAAATATTAATTTTTTCAGGGATACCTATTTTGTTTAAGTGTAAATTCATCACTTTTTAATAAATTTTTAAATTCAATTTGTCAAAGAATTTTTATTTTTTGCAATAAAATTCAAGTTAGTTCCATCAATATTTTGAATTAAGTGTTTTTATGATAAGTGGCATTTTAAAGCTGAGATTGGCTTTTTAGTTCGATATTTATAAAATATTTAGAATATATAGAATATTATATAATCTAATTTATAGAATATTATTTATACAATTAATAGGTACAAAAGAAAGTTTTCTAAGTTGCCATTTTTTGTGTCAGACAAAAATAATAATTAAAAAAACATTATTTTTGTAAAGTTTATTGTCAGTGGAAATATACGCAACTCATCATCATATATGTTTAATAAATCTTTATTAATTCTTATTTTATTTCATTGAATATGGTGTTGAAGAACAGATTGTATACCCCAAAAGCTAAATATTTATTTCACGCTGTGCACGAAACAATGCGTTTCATGATAAGTAAAACTGGATGCGCAGAACAAAAGGGAAAACTTGCCTTTTCACAATGACCGCTGGACAGAACGACATTTTTGAGCAAACTATATTTGATAAAAATTAGATTAACAACAAGTTAAATATGATATTGAAAAGAAGAACGATTTTACAATCTCTTGAATAAGGCAAAAAATTGTTGTTTTCGATACATTTCAAGCTAGAAAAAGATAAATGGATTTCGACAAAATCTAACTATAACTTTTTCAATAAAAGGCGGAATTATTGAAAAAAATGAGATTTCATTTTTGTGATTAAAAACACTTTTGACATTTCATTCTATTTTCCGATTCTGACGTCGGCTGTTCGTGAATGCAAAAGACCCCATTCGCAATAAATTTAATGATTACGTTTTCAATTCCTTTTCGAGTCGGATAAGAGATGAAATGCTATTTTGCCAACAACCAGTGAAAAGGAAAATAAATTCTTCAGTTTGAACAACTTGGCTATGCTTCTATTCTCTTTCTAAGAATTGACTGAACTTCTGGCTTCGAAGTAAGCCAAAAATCTCAATGGAAATTAACGCAAATATCCATACAAGCAAAGAATACTTTTTTCTGATTTAAATAAATCAGACATTTCTTTCTTTAGTTCAGGAATTTTACACTCATTGCGTACTATTTCTTTCTTATTTAGTTACTCTAGCTACCCTGGCTTAACGCAACCGATTAAATATAAAATTTAGCTTTCTGACATGGTCTGTTTAAGAAACTTCTCTAAACTTAAGTGGTATCATTCTTAATGGTAAAGACAGGCAGTGGAACACACATAACATGATTCAAATCATGTAATATGATTTCAACGAATCAGGATGAATAATAACCTAGAACGCTAAATACAGTCAATTTATGCTTACATGGCTAATGTCAAATGCTAGGTGACAACTAAATTTTGCAATCTATCGCATATCTTGCAGACGAAAATATAATGTATTGGTACAGCATATAAGAAACTCAATAAGACAGCATGCATAATTACGAGTGTCATGTAACCAGGGTTTCTGGAGAAGGAAATCCATTTAATGCATGCCCTAACCATAAGCCAATTAAATTCACAGATAATCGAAAATAAATTCAAAATCTTATATTAAATTTTAGACAAATTTTAGAGACATTTTCCACATCAAATAGCAATTTTAAAAAAAATCAGAAACTCTAGATGTTTTCGCCAAAAAGGTAGGATTAATAAATACATAAAATTAGGTGTAATCAACAAACACATGACATTTTTTGTGCCCGACCTTTAAGCTCTGTCAATTTTAGCAATAGATCCCAACCTTTATTGCTTCCCTTCTTCAAAAGCCTTTAATTAGCTCTTTTTTTTAAAAAAAATTTTGTGTATCCACTATTGTCATATATCCCCCTCGTAACGTTTCCCCGTATTCCACATGGAATTGGCATTCCGGCCAGACGTAACGTGCATAACGGCCACCAGATGTAAGTCCTTTGTATTAGTAGACTTTGCGTCTGGTCATTGCTTGTATCCAGATAAAGTGTCACAAATGGGTGTCTCGTTTCAAATAGACCCGTCATGTCTTCAAGGGAGAAGAACGTCAAAACATTCAGATGTTATTTTTTTTTTTCCTTATGAAGAGACTCTTTAAATCTTCACGAAACGATCAATCACCAGGAACCGTTGTCATTAACTGTCGAACTCAGATGAATGTCAGCCGGTGTTAGCTGTGAATTGATTATAATTCACATGTATTCGGGAGGGGTCAGCTACAAAAATGGAACATTAACAGACACTCCCACGATCGACTGGAGACCACTGAGGAAACATTGCTGAGCAGCTATTGGACGATAAGGAATTCAAATTCACCAATGAGAAAATCAAAGGTAGAGATCTGACGGAAATAAAATGCGATATTTTTGTTTTTGTCTGGAAAAGGGAGAGAAGAGAGGAGAGCAGTAAGTGGCGTCGAAGGAAAATTATTAACTATTGTTATACGAACACATACTCTAAATCACCTTTATATTGTTTCCACCAAACAGGCTTCTCAATCCTACCTGTCAACAGCCTGCGTAGTGGTCATAATATTGTGAATCTACTATTATATGATTGTTCAAAAATCATATTTGAATAATGCATATTTAAAACAATCCTCATCCATGTTTTCGTTCCTGAATTAATACATATACGCACTGGGGCGATAGTGAACACGATTTTTTGTGTGTGCATATTATAAATGATATAATGAAGAAACAGTTTTTAAGGACAGTATAAAGGCAAACGAATCAAACCCGAAACATTATCAGGATAAGATGTTTTGGAGCGAGCTAACGACTTATCAATAACTTTCCTACAGTTATATTTTGAAAAACACTCAAAATGTGAAGTCCTCTTCAAAAGAATCCAGTATTTTTTCATAGATACGTTTCATGCACTTTCACAATGGCGAGAAGCTTCTTAACTAAAAATTAAATTTATAAATATTTGAAGAGCGGTAAAGTCAGACGACATGACAGCCTCGCAGCATCAATTCACCTTCCTAAGTCCTTGAGCAAATTAAAAAGAAAAAAAAGGCTTCCTTTTTAAAAAGAAGAATGTTTTAAGAATCCGAAATGAAAGATGAATATTGAGGGAAAGTCCGCATTAATGGAACGGTTTCCTCAAATTTGATTTCTATAGACGCTTTTAAGCCTTCTTATTAGAGTTTTGCAAATTCATTAAAAGTGAAGCCATCGAAAGAGTGTGTGTGGGTCTAGTAATTAGTTCTCCTCACTTCACAGAGCAGACGCAGTGAAGCGTCAGCTGAATAATTTAATTTATGTTTACTGATTGTTTGCTGCGGGAATTTTGGTATTCAGAAAACAATTCAAATTTTTCGATTTATAAAGTGACTTAAATAATGTTTGAGCTTTTATGCAATGCGAAATTCAAAAAATACAGGTTGGTTATAAATAAACTTCTCATATAAACAGCATCCTACAACACAAGCTGGTGAGCGGATTGCAACGATATTTGGTGTAATAGACTAGACACGAGATGCGCTCACGGAATTTTCAAAAAAAAAAAAAGTTCCAAAATGCCAGTTAGAAGGCGCTTTTTCCGGAAAAACATTAAATTTAACACAATAACCAAAACGGAATACAGAAACATTATTAAAATTCATTGATTAGTTTCTGATCACCTTGTCATCGAACCGCATTAAGTAAAAGTGATTAAAAAATAACAGTACTCTGTGTAAAAGAAAGAACACAATTCAGAACAAAAACAAGAACAGAAACAAGAACGAAATGGCACGAAAGAAGCAGATGTTAATCGTGTCCAGGACGATGTAGGGAATGGTGCTCCATGTGACCGCCCTCATTCGCCTGCAAAATTTCATGTCGATGGACTGGGTGTTCAACAGCAGATCGTAACAGATCAGTTTTGATGCTTCGCACATGAAGCGTTAGGGTACTTCCAGCGTTTTCCGATTTCTCATTTTATTATTCATAATTCTTGTTCTGGATTGTAATATTATTTCTGTAGTCTGTTTTGGTCGTTTATTGTATTAAATTTAATGTTTTTTCGGAAACGGCGCTCTCTGATAGACATTTCAGAACTAATTTTTTTTTTCGAAATTCCGTGAGCGCATCTCGCGTATAGTGTATACACCAAATTTCATTGCAATCCATTCACCCGTTTGCGTTGTAGGATGCTTTTTAAGAGAGATGTTTAATTATAATCACCCTGTATTTTACTTATTAGGTCTGCATTATTCTTTTATCAATTTATCTATCTATTTATTCATTAATATGATATGATTTGTCTCTTCTCCCATCCGTAAAAGAGTTGTAATATATATCAGTCATATCGATTTATCAGTAAATAATATAATAATATACACGGTTATTATATAGATCAGTATTACCGACAATGATTATAACGGCTAAACACAGTACTGCTTATCTCTAGTGTATTCTACACAGAAATTTTAAGGTAATACCAGCCATACCACTTCAGCTTCAAGACAGTTGTTTCATTGTTCAATGGTTTTAGTTAGTTTAGTTTATATTAACGTTCCGTTTTTAAAGCAACAATAGGGCTATTTTAAGACGGAACTCGTAATTTGGAAACGCGGATAAATGACGAGGACGACACCTGAGATGGCACTCCCTTCTCGAAACTTCCATACCACAGCAGTGGAAGGACGTTGTCCCCAGCGAATTTAAAGTGCACCAGACCCGCTTACATGACGATTCTTCGGTGGGATCAAGTCTCGAACTTGAAACCACCTGGTCATTGCGGCCCTCATTGTTCAATGGAAACAACGGTTGGTCGACACTAACGAAAAATATGTATACAGCAATTCAGAATTATTTTTCAAAAGTAAATGGATGTTTATTACGTTATGTACATAAACTAAGCCTCAACACAGAACACAATACTTGGTATCTCTAGTGTATTATACACAGAAATTTTTGATAAAAAGGAAAATCAGTTAAACTGAGGTCCAAAAAATAATACTATTAAAAGGAAGACATTGAGACTTCTATCTGTTTAATTACACAAATATTATCAAATTATTTATTCATTATTAAATTTCTGTTGTTATGACTTATGGCACTTGCCATAGACAAGGCTGCTGACGTTTATGCTGTAGCTTCTGAGTGTAAGTACCCCTGAGGATCCGAGGGCAGAAGTATGACTTCTAGCTCATATGAAGATGACTCTCACACACTCGTTTGCACAACCCCTTTTTACAAGAGGGTTCTTTCACACACCTCACAGATAAAACACAGGGTAAAGAACAACCATGCCCGAACCAGGATTCGAACCCGGAACTCCCAGACCACTGGGAAGACGAGCTATCCCTAGGCCAGGACGTTGACTTATTAAAAATCTATTTATTCAAAATCAAGTGAAAACATTGTTCCAAAATCCGCATGCTGTAGAATATATTTCAACGCTTACTTTCTTCACAAATAATCTCCCTTTTTCCCATGCAATGAGAACACATTAAATAGGAGAAAGAGAACCCTCCCCCCCCGTCAAACTTATAGAGTTAAGCACGAAATGGAAATCCATATCCTGAGTCGATGCTCTTGAGGTTCTTCTAGCGATGCCCAACTAGAATGCAAGTTAATGAAGTCAGGGATACACGGCTTACAGCTTGTTACTGAACTGAGTGCATTGGTTGCAACTTCTTGAAGCGAACGGTTATCGATGCCTAACTTCTGTTTCTTGCTTCGGAGTTTTCTTCTGAATTTAACAATGCTCCTTACTTGGAAGCAATCTTTGATCTTCGATAACATCAAGGCCTTGTTGCTTTATTATCAGCGTTGCTTACAATCTCGTCAGAAAGAGCAAGAAGGTAGATTTCGACAAAAGAAAAAAAAAAGTCCCTGTTGATAACCAGAAATACCCAGATGACACAAATTAATTTTAAAACCGGAATAATTGATTCTGTTTTGTTTGCTGATGAACTTTGGTTTGTTTGAGAGCAGTTTTTTAGTTTATTTCTTCTAATAGCCAATAAACCTAAAGTTCCAACCGAAATTAAAATAAAATTATTTTTCAGGGAGTTCATTTGTCTATAGAGGCAAAAATATTTATTTTCTTCTTAAATTCAACATTTCCTTTTTTCAATGAATGAATAATTTTGAATATTACATTAAGATTTAAATTATTTTATAATTTCCAACGAAGAGTAAACTTAATCCCTTGTTCTACTAATTTAATTAACTTCTAAACCAGATGACACACCTTATTTGTGACATTTATGACTGTTTTAGTTCCAATTATAATATAAGGTGGAATTGTGATATTAAAACGTTTCCAAATGTTTATTGCATTTTAAATTGCTTAATTCATTTAACTGCAGATTGATTGAAAATTCAATAATTCTATGCGCATATCATGAACGTTTTGTATGAGGAGATTACATGGTTAATATCGAATAATTATTTCACGGTTTTCAGAAACAGAAAGCTAGAATTATTTCACATTTGATAAATAGAGAGTTTTCTGCAATCTACGTTAGGTTTCTCATTAAGCACAAGAAAAAACGGTTGTTTCTTATTGGAAATTACAAAAGAATTTCAGCAAGTCTCCAATATTCATATAAAAAATTAAATTAAAACTTGGGAAAAAATTACTCAATTCAAAATAATAGCTTTGAGATTATATTTTGGATACTATAAATACCGTAAACTGTGACATCATTGTTAATTAAAATCTATTTTCGAGGAACTTTTTTAGAATCATATTCTCCACATCTCTTCACTGTTACTTGGAAAACCTCTCAGATATCCCGACATCGATTTCTTCCCTAATAATCCTTTCTGACATCGTATACAGTATTGCACCGCGAGACGTCCATTCGACGTGCTAATGGAGATATCATGTCCTGCTGAGTGGAAAGGAGATCTATTTAAGGGCTCCTTCCTATCATTTATGGCATGATGTGTTCCGAGAACTCTTCAGACAAACACATTTTGCGTCGTGACTAGGATATTGTGAGCTCGTCATTTCCTCAGACTGTAATGCTTCTTTCCCAGAAATTAATAAGAAATTTTGAATGCATGTTTACCTTATTTCATGTGAGTCGTCTTTCCCCGAGAAAAAAATATATAAACTGTTTCCTTTAAAAGTCTGGATGGTTTATTACTGACAAACATCAAATTCCCGAAAAAGATAAACTTCGGGAGAATCCTCGAAAAATGCGTTTCCTACTCGGGAACCCAGAATTCTTTCCTCCTTGATTATTGTTGTAAGTTTTTCAAAACAAACATCTGATGAAGATAGTTAATGCTAACTGGTACGTCAGAAGGAAAATACTTCATGGCGACCTCCAAATTGAACCTGTTTCGCAATTTATCAAAATAACATCAATTAAGTTCTTCGAAAAACTACCCCAGATTAGTAGCGAGTTACTTCAGTTGCCATTATATGATAATGCTGTGTCCAGGTCTAGAAAACGACCTAGGGATGCAACAGATAATGTATACATCAACTTTCCTTCAGTCAAAATACTGATTATTCACTAACTCGGTTACCAATCTCGTAGATTAAAATCCCAACATTATTCCTGTTTCGGCCTTAGATACTTAGAGCAGCTACAAGCGTGAGATTTTCTGAAATTTTTCAAAAATAAATAATCTAAAATAGCTAATTCAGTCTCCATAGAAAAAGGCACGTGCAACGTAATTCCATTCAAGTTCTATTTACCCCATAAATAATCTAAATATTATTTTAAATTAATAATTATATCATAAAAGTCCAAACGTAACAATTATACCAAATTTCATGACGGGAGAGCTTTATTGAGCTCGTTCAAATTAATTCAATTAAATTAATCTTTACCTAAACTTACAAATTAAAGTAATTATTCCAAATCATGATGTGGAGGTGCTCGTGACCGCGGAACTCCGAAACATCGCGAAGTTGTCGTTGCCGTCCTTCTTCATTATTTGGTTCCTCCGGCAACCCTTTTAACTCGTGCCAGAAAAAATCTCTCTCGTCAACCGAATTTTTTTTAGTGTGTAGAAGTCTTAAAGATCATTTTAAAAAAACCCTCGTGAAAATTATCTTGTGTCCCATTACAAAACTCCTGTTTGGAGCCAGTTTTGCTCTAGTTTTGCAACAAAATGCCATCCATCTTCATTATCTTTTATTATCAAGCAGTGTAGATGCATTCGCAAAAACTTTATTGCCTCAGCTTACCATTGATATATCCATAACTATAGAGCGTCGATACCCATCCTGAGAAAATCTATTGTCCCAGATAATTTCTATTGTTTCCCATTGGTATGAGATTGTTCCTATTTCCTATTGTTTCCCATTGGTATTGTCCATATTGCTAAGGAGAAAAATAAGTTAGTGAGTACAATATGAGAAACAAACAAGAATTTCAAAATTTCATTCAGATTTTTTTATTTAATATTTTTTGTTGCTTGGAGTGATATTTTTTGCACATATTTGTCGGCAACATAATATAATTTGTAAGGTAATGCTAAGCCTTTTGGCAATTGGGTAATCAATAATCTTAAGTTATCTTTGTCGCAGACAGACAGAAAGTTTTCAAAAATATGTTTTTCCAACTCATGGAAGTCTGAAACGCGAAGATTAATTAAAATCTCGAGTTTGAACTTTTTGACGTATACGAAAACATAAAAATGAAATAAATCCGATATCATCAAATGAAAATACAACTGAAAAAATGAAAAAAATTAAGAAATAATTTATTGGCTTATCACCGTGAAATTGCAGAGATTTGTTTACAACGCTCGACCTGCAGAGTTCGCTTAAAGCCAAATTGTTCAATTACACTACAACAGCAAATACACTCCAATTGTGTGTACCTAAGTTTGCTATATAACATAGAATAGACTGCAATTCCAGGGTCTATCTAATATGCGAAGAAAGAGAATTGCAATCAGTAGAAAATTCGATCTTCAGAATTGGATGAATTTCCATATTTTAGACTTCCTAAAAAATTATTTTTAAAATTATATTCATTTCTCAACATGGCAACCTAAAGAGGAATTGAATTTGATGGATGGCATTTACAATAACTTTATAAATTTTTATCATATTTTCTGCGAAATCCATCGAAAAATCTGTCCATACATATATGAAGAAAAGAGCTCAACGTGATGAATTACATACAAATTTGATTTATTTAGAATAAAAAATCAGGATCTACAAACCTGTTCAAGAATAGGTTATTTGTCTACTTGCAATTCTATGCCAGTGGTAGCTCCAAATCTCAAGTTCAATATATGGTTAGTCTATTGGCGCCAAACAAATTGCAGATTTATAAAAAAAATTAAAATTCAATTTCGATTATGGCTCTATAAGTCGACACAAAGCACAAAATTCGCCGTATTTTTTAAGTGCACGAGAGAGTTAAATAAAGTACTCTCCAAGTGGTTCTGCCTGTCATCCACGAAAAGAGCAGTAAATTAAAATGCATTATGGTTCTCTACTGTTACTGATTAGGTGCACTCAGTTACTGAATACAACAGCGCATTCCAATGATTGCTCTTCAAATACCCGATTTCCGATTCTATAATTCACTTTTATAGAATCTAAATTGCAGATAATTTCTAAACTCTTCCATAAATAAACGGAGGTCTCAGTTGAACGATAACTGTTTACAAAATATTTGACTGTAAATATGCGAATAACGTCTCATTACTTCCTTGCGAATAGCCATGCATCTAAGGCAGAGCAGAAGTGTCTCTTCCGTTACGCTTATCTGCTTCTTCATTTGAATAAGAAAAATAGCTCTGGTGGATAGGACGAACAGCCATGTATCCAAAGCAGAGCAGAAGTGTATATTCTAATACACTTATTGGTTTCTTCATTTGAATCTAAAAATAACTTTGGTATATCAGACGATTTAATAACGCCCCACATTGCGATTTAAGAACGAAATTTTAAGAAATTTAATTTTTTAAATTTCCCTCATTGGCTTATAATGCTGTTCGCTTTCGATATCTTTCAAACACGCATATCTCTTGGGAAATCTGCGTTTATAAATGACGGATTTCAGTCACGATTGGTGTTTTGAATGATGGATTAATATAGATATCTGCACATTATTAAATTATATTAGAACTGTAGCCCGGTGTTCTGGCCTGGCGGTAGCACGTCTTCCCCGTGATCTGCGCATCCCGGGTTCGAGTCCTGGTTCGGGCGTGGTTGTGCTCTGTCTGTGAGGTGTGTGAAGGAACCCTCCTGTAAAAAATGGGTTGTGCAAGCGAGCGTCATCTTCATATAACATAAAGTCAGACCTCTACCCCAGGGCTCTCAGGGGTCTTTACCCTCATCTTGGTTTGAATTAGTTTTCAATCCAAGGGGGATAAGCAAAGACAACATGATGGAACTGTGTTCTGAACTTTTGTAAATATCCTTCGCAATTTGTTACGAGTGAAATTTTATTTTGAAGTATTAGCTATTTCAAAATAACTACACATTTTATTAATTAAAAATTCCTACTGCAGTTGTTGTAGGCTCGCCATGTGTATTTCAATTTTACAAGAAGAAGTAGTTTTTTTTAACTAAGCCTTTTCCATACAGGTAATTAGGATAATGTATCAGCAGATGTTTATTTCTTCCGATGATAGGCTTAACATACATGCTTAATACCAAGTTATTAAGACTTTCCCAATCACTGTTTTCACATCTGATCTTCCTGCTCGATCAAGAATAATAAACCCAATAGCAAAAAATAAGAATTTTTTTGCCATTGGGTTTTTTCTGAATCAAACAGAGAAACGGTGAAATACCACAATTCATGAAATTTAAAATACCCAATGACAAAATTAAATAAATATCTACAATTTAGAGAAAAGGGAGGAAAAAAATTACCATAACTATGAAAAAATACATGTATATTGCGTACCAACATAATAAAAAGCTGATAGAAACTATAAAATACCAAGATTTTCGGAAGATATTTTAAAAAACAAATAATAAAATTAGTAAAATATGCACAAACAATTTTAATAGTAAGATGAATTATGCGTTCAGTATTTTTTAGGGTTGCGGTAAGTTTTTTTTTCTTTTGTCATTATTCTGAGATTTTAGATGGATAACTGTTAAACTGTTTAATGAATGTTTATCCTTTTTATGTTATTGGTTATTTTTTAAATTTTGGTATTTCACGGTTCCTTTGTTTCTTTCCGGGTCTTTAAATTTTCAAAGTTTGAATTTCTTATATTTTTTGTGATTTTTTTTGTTTTTGTTTTCTTGATTTTTCTATTTTTGTGCATTTTGGGTGTGTTATTTATGATTTTCTTTTGTTTGGTTTGCGCCGAAACCTCAATTTTTTGCGATTTTTATGGGCGGTTAATTTTTAGATGATTAGGATTTGGCCTTTTAGAGGAAAAAAAAATCGCCAGTTTTTAATCCTTTTCCGAAGGTGAACATTCGTACGGGATTCATTTTATCATTCATTTTTTTCCTTTTCCCGTTTTTATTACTATTTTTTTTCATTATAATTATGTACTATAATCATTAGTAGTTATTCTTCTAAGAATAAGTAGAATGTAATCCTTCGCTTTTTAGATGTTACAGCATTTATGCGCTCTACTTGCCATGTCATTTCTTATACATTTTTTTAACAATTTAGATTGCTTTAAGAGTTTTGTCACTTGTTTAGTATTTGTTTTCATTATTTTTGGTCCAAATTACAAAGTCTGTTTCAAATATCCCGTTCATCACTTCACATCGGGACGTTAATAATTCAACTAAATGAATACATGCATAATGTATTAAAATATAGCTTATTAGAGAAATTTTATAAGTATTTTCAAATTACAATTCGATATTAATCATTTTATTGAACTCTCAGTACAGGAAAGAAATAAACAAAAATGGCATTATTCCTTATACTGCATATTTTGAAAATGTACTTTAAAAATGCAAACCTAGAATAAAAAATTTCATAAATTTAAAAAAAAGACATGCAAAATGAAACATAACGAAACATAAATAATTTAAATAGATATATTTTCAAATTAAACTAACGATTATCGTTAACTTAGGCTTAATTCTTGAAAAAAAATTTAACTGATTTCACGGTGAAAAGGATTCGACACTATTTGATCCTTGAATTCATCTACATATTCTTTCAAAAATAAATTACTTATATTCAGAAACGAAACGCAATCCCATCGATTTAGACGTCATGCGGAACTCAAAACTGCAATTAAAGAATTCATTTGTTTGAAATTCGAGGGATTTCATATCCGAAGCTCGCCATCTACGACATGATGCATTGAAAATGATTTCAATGGATTATGAAATGAGTTCCTTCTCACATCGGCCTATTCGAATGATATTTCGAGAAAACCGTCCAGCATTGCATTTATTGAATGATCTCTTTAAAATTTTAAAGAAGAATGAATGCATTTGAAAATAATTTAAATTTTCGATGTATTCATCTTTGATAAGTACGAAGATGAGAGCATGAATAAAATATTATTACTGACTGAAAGTAAAATGGGTTACGATTAATGAAAGGAAGCTCATAAAGCTAAAATAGACTAAAAAACGTTATCTACACATTTCAGATCTCCCCGAGTTCGAAAACCACATTTCTAACAAATATCTGTCATTGACAAGGATCATTCAAAAACGCTTTGAGATAGACGGGCGGAATTTTGCAAACTTTTATCAAATTTTGCTCAAACTCCTTTCAGAGGAAGTCTGTCTGTCCTGCTGTTCGATAATCCATTAACACGGCAACTACAAAACTAAAATAATGAAATGGATAAAATTCGGAACACAGAATTCACATCTACAGTGTTGACGCCTATCAAATTTTGAATCAAATCCGACCAAGGGCTGACTGTCTGTCGGTCTGTATTTTCAGAAACATGTACATGCGATAGCTCAAAAACGCAAAAACTTAAATATATCAGATTTGGATTTTGTGAAGGCAATTGCGGCTCAGAGTCAAATGTCGGCTTCAATGAGTTAAAAAAAAAACAAAAATAAACACACACACACGTTTAAAACACAAATTTATGTTTAATAGAGAGTATGCGAGAAAGGTTTGGGGAGACTACACCCGCTGATTTCTCTCCGTGAAATTTCGATTATTATATACAACGGCCATTTCTGTGTGACCGAGAATGTGGGATTTTGAACATATTAAGGACTGTTTCCCCTAATACGTCTGCTGCTTCTATTTGTGTTTAGAGGTGAAGCAGTACTGATACGAAATGGGTCGAACTGCAAAGCTGAACTCAGCAAACAGGGAAATTATATTCCTTCAAGTTTCCCACACTGGTCGTTGTAAAGATAAATTTTAGAAATTTGAGCTTTCTTCAAAACGCTTTACATTAAGAATTTGTATTTGGTTTTAAATACAAGCTTGGTTTCATTCTCTTTCATGATTTGCAGAAGTATTGTTAATAAATAATTATAATTTTAATAATTTTTGATATTGCACTGCTACGAAAGACGCAAGCTATGTTTTCTAAACCAATATATATATATATATGTTCTTACATATTTGTATACCACCATTTATGCTTATATATATATCACAAAATAATAAAGTATTTTGGTTGTATAATGTAAAGCTTTGGCTAAATATCTATTTTTCCCTTTTGAAATATTTGAAATTTTTTTGTCCCAATTCTTATTTTTCCTCTTCTATTATTAAAAGAAAAAGTTTCCATAGGAAGCAAATTGGATAGAATCGTTTTTTTCCAAGCCTTTTATTCCCCCCCCCGGGGGGTGCACCTCGAAATGAGGATGAGATGCTTCCGGCATGGCTGTTGGATCTCGCCACCCTGGAAAGTACACGAGAAGGTGGGGGTCTGGCTCCTCCCATCGATGACGGGACGTACTTCCTTAGGGAAGGGTTATACCGTGGCCTTAGGACTCAACCACAGTTCTCGCCAGTATTGCTGTTGTTGCGGTCCAGTCATTCAGTAATTCTTATCCGCGTGCCTTCGGTGGATCGGAGAATCAGTGATATGATTTTCCCAAGCCTTTTTCAAATTAAAGAAGCAAAACACCTGGAACAAGCTAATAACTGACGATTAGGTATGAAAAACAAGAGCCATTCCCGAATGATTTCATTGGACTGATCTGTCTGAGTTATTTTTGTGTTCTTATATGTTTGAACACTCATGCCTCCACTTTCTCTTTATTTCTCTTTTGTTTGTTTCTTAAGAAACTAAGATGTCTCAAAAAATATTTTATGGAAAAATAAAACTGAAATTTATGTATGCACAGTTAAAATTAAAAATTTGCTGTATCGCAGTTCCATAATTTATAATAAAGGCTTAAGTTCTAAAGTTAATGACGGTTTTCAATGCCATCGAGTCATACACAAATGCTACCTTTAATTTTTTAAAAATTATTACTTTTATTGAATATAAATAAGTAATATTATCTTTTTAATAAGCAAAGTTTCTTAAAATTACTATTATATGTCTTTTCGTTTCAATTTTTTAAAAAAACGTTAAAGCAATTTTCTACTGTATTTCTAGATTTATCTTCATAAATATTTTGCAAGAATTTTGTTTTTCTAATTCTTTGCTAGACGGGAATGCACAGATGGAACGAGAATTCAATTAAAACTATTCATCATGAAGTTGGAGAAATATTTCTAAGCAATGCCTTTGAGATCATGATTTTATAACTATGTAGAGTTTCTAAACAATGATACTTCAAGAAGCGAATGAAAAATGGATTAAATAATGCCATTTGAAGAAAAAAGCAAGAATTTGATCTTAATAAAACAAGATAATAATAATCGCTTGAAGACTTGCAAATTGTTTTTTTTCCGTTATTGCCACGTTTTTCATGCAATCTTTAGATAAATTGCTTTTCGACTCTTAGAGTAGCAATAGCTTAATTCACACCTTCGGTATCTTTTCCTTCACGCTTATGTGAAGATTCAGCAAATGGAAATTCGTTTTAGAACGGAACATACCTTTTCCGCAGTCTAATTTCATCCCTATTTATGGATGCATGAAAAATTCAAAATACTGGAAGGCAAGTAAAGAGCGACTCAGAAATATTGGTGACACTTTTTGACAAAATATACTGAGCCTCAATACAGAAATGTCGGATCCCCATCTCCCCAACTTCTCTGCGACGGTTTCCGGTTATCAAATAGAAGTGGAGGCGCGTTTATATGCCTCTTTATCTGAATCTAAAAATAGCTCCACATTATCGTTGGCGATTGCATAACGCCTCCGTCCTCCTGATTTGCTTCCAATCCGTTCGGAGGCATTTCAAAAACATTTAAATGGATGTTTATGTATCTTTTTTAGATAAAACTGCAGCAAAATGCATAAAATAAAGAAGGTTTGGAGAAGAGATTGATCCATTTTATATCCAGATATTACACGTTAAGATCGAATAAGAAGAAGCAAATAAGAAAGAGAGTTTGCCGATACGACTCCGTAAAAGAATTGGTTTGCTTTGGAATGTTATGAGCAATAAAAAGTTGCAAAACTCAGCTTAAATAAATAATTAAAACTTTATTATGCACCATAATACAGTTGATTCGAAATTCAGTTCTCAAATTTCGAAAAAAAAAGGAGAAAGTATAAAAATAAAACAAAAGAAATTGCAAAGATGTAACGTGTGAAATAATTTGATATGTGACCTTTGGCAAAATGTGAATGAAGTGCATTTATAGGAAGTCGAAAACGCATATATATATATATATATATATATATATATATATATATATATA